>JXWZ01007907.1:0-245248 GCA_000956215.1 Anopheles farauti No. 4
TTTATTCACAGCAGTTTGATGCCAACACAACTCCCAAAGGGTAAACTGTTGAAGCTCGTATCAACGCCAGACTGAATCTCATAAATCTCGATTTCCACTTACTACTTCTAACGCCACGGCTTACTAAGCCTCTCTGGATGGTGTGACAAATTTTCGGCGCATACTTCGATACCGATTTCGGGCGCTTCTTATAACGCGAACTTGAGGAATCAATACACCAATTCCGTCAACGCCAGCACCAAAAAATCATCGTTGTCAACGGATTAGGCACCATTCACCGTATCTGTCGTCGATCGCCAAGTTGGAACGCTTGGAAGGTACGTCTACAGAACGGCAGTGGTCGGATAGAAACGGACGGCATCGAGAAATCCCTTCAAATCTTTGCGCTAGCTTATCGGCACGTCGGCATGACGGGTCTCCCGGCTTCAGGGTTTGGCTTCGTCGGTGCGCTTAAAGAGAGAGCAAGAAAACCTCGTACTTCGATAACGCTCGGTTGCTCGGTGAACTTACCATTAACGCTGGTACCATCCGTAGTCGCGCGTTTAGACGTCCTAGACGGTGGGAAAAGGTGACGTCCCCCCGTGCCCCAGTGCGACAGTTGCAGACGCGACTTCTTGACGCGCACAGGCAGCACGTGTTCGCGACTCGATGTTCCTTATCACACAGGGATTGGCAAACAGACACGCGTGGTTGATAACACGCTCGGATGGATCACAGTGGAGAGCACAATTTTCACACCTCAAATCACAGGCGTTTTGTTGGTGAGAATGACAAGACCGCAAAATATACCACAACGATGCAGCGCACACACACACACACACACTTCTTTCTGAAAAGCTGTCGAAAGGGCTAAGGATACTGCGATGCGAACCGCTCCTATCTCTATCGCTACCAACAGTTTGACAGTTCGACTGCGAGTAGGTGTAGCTCGGTTTCTGCATCACCAGCTGACAAATTCGGGGCTTTGTGGTTACAGTTTGGGCTTCAGCCTTTCGTAAATGACGATTCCCGGAAAAGCATGGAGTGTTTTAGGATCCACAGAGACCATTGCCTCGGATAGGTTCACCAAGTAACCACTCTTCTGATCTCATGCTTTTATATACGTTTGATCTTGAGCCTCACTCAATGAATTTCTAGGACGCCATTTTATAGGTCTGAAAACCACAAAAAGACGGACGGTCACACAATAGCGGGGCGAATCTGTGTTGGAGCTTGGGCAGCCTTATTCACATCATTTACCACTTGGATCCTGAAAGAACCAACCATTCCTTCCTCTTTTCATATGCTGCTTATTGTGTCAATTTTTCCGGTGCTTAAACTCCTGCTCCTTTGCATTCGTGCGCTTTTGCAATCGGCAAGCAACACACACACACACACGTACGAACTTGTCGCTTGTGGCTCTCCACTGCGAGTTTTATCACAATTTCTTTCCTCTGGCCGGTTTTCCGGTTGAATTACGCTACGCGTACTACACCTTCACTTTCCGTGTGTGCGTGTGCAGTCGTGTGTTTTTTTCACCAACACAAACACATCATACACGCTGACATGCTGGTCGTGTTGGGCAACATCCTTGCACAGTAGGCTTTGCTGTTTCATGCTCGATCAACCTGGAAAATGGTACGCTCGGGGGGTTTTGCTTACTAAAGCGGCACACACTCACACAGACCCACACACAAACAAAGCTGGCGTAAAGATGCAGACTCACGCTCTCCGCACGCGTGCACTTTCTCACTCGGCGGTGTGTGTGTGTGTGTGTGTTCTCTTTCTCTACGGAGAGAACTTTCCACGGATTGGAAAATATCCCACCCTCGCGACCGCTGGTTGCAAGAAAAAGGATCCGTTAGGCGGAGGAAAAGGAGGAGATACACGACGGGACACACACACACACACACACACCATGGGACAACAGCACGATTGGAGAGAAGTAGCGTATGATTGAGCTACGTTTTCTTCGAATCAGGCTGCTTCTGGCAGCGGGAACTCTTTTTCACTGGAAATTTACGGTGAAATGATTTTTGATTTCTTTTCCTTTTTTTTATTTTTACAGCGTGTACGTTAGTGTAGTTGTCCGTTTACCGTTTTCTCACGTACACTATACACACTCTGCCCGACGCTAAACTCTTTTTTTCCATACCATTGTTCGACCCTTTTATGCACTTTTCTTCACACTGTCGACTGACGCTTTATCATCTTCTCTACTACAAGCACACACACACACACACACACACACTCGCTCAGCAGTTCCGATGAAGAAATCATGCGAAAAAATGGACGCTATTCGGTTTGTTTCTGCTACGGTTACTTCAAACATGCCCTGCGGCTCTGGTTTGAAGCCCCCACCCCTTCAACACTAAGTAAGGATACCGGTTGCCGCGAGTTGCTTGGTGTGGTATGTGTGTTGGTGACTTTGCGGTTCGGTTTTCTGGTTCGTTGCGTGGTTTGGTGTTGCCTCTTACCATATTTTTCAACATCCGGTACGAGAGGCGAGGCTCAGACTGTGCTGTTGCCCGTCTAATGAAGTGAACACACTTCTGCTTCACGAAGCTCATCTAGAAGGAGCCCCCCCCCGGTGGAAATTTCCGTTTCGTTTCGCTTCGTTGAGCTGGACACGCACTTGCAAATGTGAGTGTGTACGTGTCTGTGGCTATTGTGTGCGGGAATGTGCACCTACTGTTCCATGCTAATCGCCCTCACGTTTGAGGAGTTATCGTTCAACACATACAAAACACATCGGAACGCTTAGAAACGCTTCCTGTTTCGGGGATGCGGTGAAGAGCGCTTTTGTTCTTTTCACCGACGGTTGTTGGTGTGAAGAAATATTCCTTTCTCGTTTGGCAGCAAACTTTGCGACGAAAATGTGTGAAACATTGCGTCGCACGACGAAGTGCGAAGGGGATGGGACGGGATATTTTCAACCCCCTCACACGGACACAACAAACAGCCGAAGAAGAAGAGAAAGAAAACCCCGTCGCCCTTGGGGCGAAAGGACCCATCCCGACGGCTCCTCTCCGTTCATTTATGTAGTGCTCTCGCTCTGTTTCATTCGCTCTCACACACGAACGCACCCACTTCTGCTTACTTACTTCTCTTTCCGCTGCACGTTTGATGGCTGTTTCACTTTCACCGCTCCTTCCGGCGCACACGCTCTCACTTTATCTTCGCTTCACTAACCGATACGGCCGAGGAGTACCGTGGCGGAATGAGAGTGGTTGTGCTCCACCACACGCACACACGCACACACCAACGCGAGCTTGTACGCATGCACACCACCACCACCACCACCACCAACACCGTTAGCACAAAATTCACTAAACACAGCGAGTCTACGCGCAAAAACTACGCCGCCTCCCGAAGGACGAAAACGCGCTGGATGCCGACGAGCGCACGCACCCGGAGGGAGTGAGCGAGAGAAAGAGAGAGAGAGACCGGTGGGGAAAAAAGAGGGAAGCTGTGCGGGAAGCGACGGCGGCGTAGCTCTATTCCCGACACAACGCACCAAGCGCCGACGAAACTGATGATGGCCGTGCAGGCAGACTACGAGCTGCTGCTCGCATGCGATTCGAACGCGAAGAAAATTACGACTGGCCCCAGCTAGTGTGTGACGGGTGAACATCTGCACCAGCAGGCACGACTACGATTTGTCAACGATGAGAGCGAGCGAGAGCGAGAGCACGTACGCACACGTTTCTCTCTCGCTTTCCACCGTCGAAACAGCACACCTGCGGGAGCGCGAGAGAGTTTCGCTCGCACCTGGGGAACGTTTCACGCGCCGGTCAGGATGATTGCGTTTGTTCTTCCTCGTGGAGCGGAAAACTTCGGATTTTCCACCGAGGGCCACTGTTTACATACTAGCCTGGCTCACTAACACACACACACACACACACACACACACACACACACACACACACACACACACACACACACACACACACACCCACGTTTCTCACTAGCACGTGAACAGCGAAGATAGAGTTCGAAGCCGAACTGCGTTCTTGAGATTTCGGAGTTTCATTAAAAGTTGTATTGTTACATTTCATCTGGTTTGTCGGTATTATTTTATGATCTGAATTTTATGCATCTCTTTAAATTCAACGTATTCCTGTGTTATGCGTAAATTTACGGCGCATTTCAGATATATAATTAAATATTGTTAATTGTGTTAAATATTGGACAATCAAATTACCCATTTAAGGATTGCAGCGGCATGAAGTCCATTGCTCTGTTGGTCCCAGCAGCGATTTGAACAAACAACCAACCTCAAGAGGGAACTGCATTTTTATTATACATGGTAATAAACGCGGAATTAATATACATGTTTTAAGTTGCGAGATTTAATATAAGTTGTTATAGTAGCTGAATTGCAACTTTGATGTTTACTTATTGTCCATTTCAACTTGCAAATACTCCACTGTTACTTCTCACACCGTTACTGCGAAGTAGCGTAAATACTGATACACTTTTTCCAAACACAAACATACAGAATCATTCCGCCTCCGGGCCACCTGGCATATCCAAGCAACCTTCCACCCTCTGCCATGGACCTGATTTCTCGTTTCTTTGCGAGTACTCTGGATGAGAGCGTCACTCTCATGGAAAGGATGGAAAGCGGAAAAATCGATACAAAACAACATGCCGCCTGTGCTCCTACCCGAATCAGAGTTTACATTTTCCATCATCTATCGTGGAGAGAAACACTTCCTCTCTCTCTCTCTCCATTCGCACGCTCAACTAGAAGAGGGGAAAAACTATTTCCGAGCATCTCGCTACCATAGCCTGATTATCATTTTTTTAATCGAGCCATTGGAGGCATCTTTCACGCGAAGGAACAGCTTCGAACGGAAAATTAGATAAAAGTGTTCCGTTATCTATTTCCTCTTCGATATCTTCCAGCGGTAACCAAAAATCGCTTTAAAATACTTTTCAACCTTCGCCAACGAAACAGGCGTCGATGTTACCACCGCAAAACGAAACAAGAAGCTAAAGAAGCCGAAGACGGGACGGGCAAAAGCACATCATAATGAATGCGTAAGGGAATTCGACCCATTCCACGCCGGTGGGCATTCGGGGCCGGGAGGGTGAAAACGTACCTCCTTCCGGACCAATTATATTAGCATTAATTGATGTTATACAGTCCCCGTGCGTCGTCCGCCTTCCGTCACCACCGTCATTTCCCGTGACGCCGTGCGTTCGCCTGGTTTAAAGGTGTCAAGCTGGAAGGCGAAGCTAATTTGAATTTCCGAAATAATAATATCAGTCTGTGCGTGACGGAGCGACAACGGTGGCACCACAGGACCCTGTGGCACCAGCAGCATGCGGCGTTTCGATTGCAGCATGTTTAATAAATTTTCACTTCCCGAACGGAAATCGTTCCGATCCGAGGACGATAAATTTACCATTCTTCTTGTTAATGCAAATAATTTTTTTTGCTTAATATAGTTTCGTAAAATAACGATTTTTAAACGTTGCCACAGTTTAACGCGGACAGAATAAGGAAATCACTTTCGTCGTAAAAAAAAACTCCTATCTTCATCTTCCGCGACCAGCTCAGCTGTTCCCGCTTTCGTTTCTCCCGAGCGCACGTGTTAATAGTCCGTGTCCTTCGATTAACGATCAGCTGGCGTCGCGATTACCGCACTTGATTGCACCGTGACGACGATCCTGAAACGAAGATAAGAAGATAACCGGTGTATAAAGCTGGCCCAATGCTGCAGCAGTGCAAAGGCTAACTACAAACGATCCACAAACTCACCCCAGCTTGGAACGCGTTTTGTGAATGGTCCTGATTTTCCTTTCCAATTTTCCACCCGTCATCGTTATACGGTCTAACAAAACGAAAAGGTCCATTAGGTGGCGATGTTGGTTTCGCTTCTCGTCCGGCAGTGGGATAACCCGCAGCCTACCGCGATGATGATCTTCATTACAATCCAAGCCTACTTAACGTCAACAACATCCTCATCACCGACGTTATGTGCGTTCTTGCCTCTTCCTTCTCCTTCACTCGCACCAGATTGCGGCAGATTTTTTTCCGCCTGCGGTACTCTACACTCCCGTTGTCGAAGATACCGGCCGTGCCGGTTCCTCGATTCAAAATGAATATTTCATTTGATTTTGATGCATATTTCGCTACACTTGCGGCGTTCGCTACTGGAAGCGCTCGTCTCGTTCTGGAAATTATTCGTTCCGTGCTGTTTCCATGATTTCTACTTCGTCCCGAAAGTGGTGAGGGCCTCATCGTCGGCGGGATAGCTACGAGGCTACGGGCATGTCTGCTGCAAGATAAACTGCTCCGGTCGGTAATGGAGATGAGTTCGGCAGCAAAAAAGGATTATTTCGTTCACGGGAATATGGACCGTGTCGGGCAGGGAGTTCGATTTCATTACATGACTTCCTGCGTTGAAGAACTGCAATAGTCTGGCAAGGAAATTTGAAATATTTAATATTGTTCATCGACTACACAATTTTGTAATTTGTTTATTAGAAGAAGAAAATGATTATCGATAAATGTGAGTTACCTTTCCCGCCTATAGGCCAAACTGGCCTAAAAAAATAAAAAAAAATTAATGGGAATAATGCTAATAATCCCACTAAAGATAGTCCACTAAATTTTAAACTCCTCTATAAACAGACATGATAGGGAAGTGTGAACAGGAATAAACTTGAAACCATTTTATCGTTCAACGAAGCTGTAATTAGCTCAACTTCTCGGTAGAGCATTCCCATTAATTCGCGCGGAACTGCTGGGATGTTCATGGAATTTTGTAGCGGCCATAATTAAAATATTTTTCAATCCTTCCTCGGACCCGGTGTGCGAAGGGAAAGCGCAAAACTGGCCGGATGCTGCTGCAGGGCTAATCGTTTGAAGCATTTGAATAATGAAATATTCATTCGCACTTGCAGCAGGAGCGCGCCAGGGGCACGGAGAAAATTGGAGCTGCCCCACTGCTAATGCACAATCACAACGGAGGCAAAGGAGTAGTTTCTCATTTACCACCCACACTCGTTCGCGACCCAGGGCTCGACCCAGACAGCTGTGTTGAAGATAATTTTCTTTGACACTTTCACTTCCTGTGCTCCGAAAAAATGGAAAGCATATTTTGCTATCGTTCCTCTACTGCCGTATTCCCGCCAGAAGAGGTGGAATTGCACAAATTAACTGCTGGTGGATTGGTCCTGGTGAGGCTGCTGCAGTGGAAAAAAAAGTAATGCACTCACCGCAATCAACCATGCCGACTCGCACAGCACGCAGCAGCAGAGCGTTTGCAATTATTCTCCTTCAAGTGCCCCGGGAGGATTATCCCGGCGAGCGAGTCGTCATCCGCAGTCCACAGACCGCGCTGCAGTATCAACCATTCACTTTGTGCTTGGCATTATTTGTTTTGCACTTCGTTTAGTTTGCATAATCTTTTCGTTGCCGCTGTTGGTTTTCTGGACCGGTGAAGGTTTTATATTTCGTTTTCTATTCCGGCAGGCTAATAGCAGCAGAATGTTTGATTTTAAATGCTCAGCAGTGGTGTGGTTTTATAGAAAAGAAAGATTCAAAAAAAAAAACACAGAAGAATGTGCTGTTTACGAAGTGTCTCCTTCTGTTACCCAGTGGCAAAAGCTCCCGTTATCAAGGTCATGCAGAAATATTTTATCATAAACGAAGGAAATAACATCCTGTGGTAGGAAAGAAAAGAGAAAAATATAAGCGGTTAAAACAATGCATAAAAAAAAAAGAAAAACGTTGCTCCTTTCACTGTCGTCCGTCTGTGTGCGAGAGCGTACAATTTTGTTGCATCCTTTCTATGCAATCGTAGCAATTTTGTTGCATCCTTTCTATGCATATAGTGATATTTTTAGTTTAATTGCATTTACCATCCATTTACACAAACCTCACGCAGGTGGGGCGAGGCGGACGGCGGATGGGGAAGAGTAAATTTCTCACAGAATAAAGCATCTCGCAGCAGTTTCCACAGCGGCCCACATCCTCTATGTGGCATTCGGTTTTATTACGGGCAAATGGCGATTTTTAAAGTCTTAGTTTGCACTTCACACTAATCCTATCGATTCGCTGCCGGGTACGATCAACTAATGTTACGTTCCGGAAGTGTTTACGGAAATTGTAAGGAGAGTACGAAGCGGAGAACAAGCGAGCAGTGCGCGTGGCAAAAACGAAAACTGTTTGACCGGACGCATTTGATTTGATTGTTTTCCTGAATTATATCTAAAGTCGACGAAAAATAAAAACGTACGTATCGACCAACCGGGACTATCTTCAAAAAATGCCAAATGGTATTAAATTTATACAATAAAAAAACCCTTCATAATTTGGAATGAACTGTTTGCTTTTGGGTGTAGCGTGGGATGTAAACCGAATCAAAGGGGCAAACGCGGGTCTCGAAGGGAAATAAGCGTATCTAAATTCACAGAAATACATATTTATACCATACGCAGAAGGCAAGACTGTTTATCGCGGAACGGTTTGAAATCCAATGGTAAAGATTTTAGTATCTGTGGGAAGTTTTTGGACACTAACGCTGCATGCTGGATTCATAATTTCCTTCAACTCCAGTGCGACAAACTGGCGTTTTTCTCTCATCTCTTGTTTAATTTCGCAACAGAACCTTCCTCTTAACCTTTCGCTTTACTCCTTACCGAACCCGCGTTGAGGCACGTGCACACTAATCTAGTTTTATCAAACAATATTCTATCTTTTCCGCACGCTTTATATCCCATTTCTTTACTTTAATTCTTCTAGCGATGCATATCTCTCAGGCATTTATATAGTAAGGCAGCTATGGTACGTGTTTATGATGTCGAATTTTGGTCAGTTAGTATGCCCATTCCAGGACGAACTTATGTTATGGTAGTTTCATTCTTATCTTTAGTAACCATTCTCATCACGACCCGGCCGGGTAAATGGTCTATGCGAAGATTAAGAGTGCAGTATAATGATAAAACAAACAATAACTACATTAAAAGGATTTTCTATCGCATTTTAAAAACGTCCAATTGAATACAAGTGGTAAGTGCGCGCATAGATTTAACTATTTAAGTATTACTATGACCGACGGAAAATGTTATGTAAGAGAGTGTGTTTCTATGTGGAACAAATTTAGAATGAAACAATCCTTTGGTTAGTGAAAACTTATTAAAAAAAAAAACTAAACAGAAACAGTTAGTCTTCATTAGTTCGAATCAGGAAGGTTAAGCCCATAATAGCAGAAACAATGTATGCAGAGTTGTCGAAAAGCAATACTAACTGAGGATCTTATCGTGGTCGGACACGGACCGTATTGTCTGACATTAGAGACAGCCGAAGACGAACAATAAAAGTGATTATTGAAACATTGACTCTACCGAAGAAACATCGTTTTTTTTTGGTATTTTACAAAACAGTGACTATCACTAAATCATACCGATAAAAAAATACGTATATGTTGCACGCGTAAAACAAACTTATAATGTACACAAAAAGAAAAGTCTATCAACGACTTGCGGTATCAATAGCAAACCTAGTCTAAAATCAATGGTACAATTGCAGCTTCATCTAGTAAACAAAAAAAAACAAATATTTTACTCTCCATAAAAAAACTGCAACACGAATGGGTAGACAATACAGCGAATTACTAAAATTTGCATTAAAAAAACACAGAGGAATAAATATTTTAAACAATAAAACAAAGTACTGCAGTTTCCTTTCGCGCGATTAGCTGCCGACCGAGTTCCTTACGATCCTTCTAAAGTTCCCTGCCGTCCTGCATGTAGCATTAAACTTTATCGCCGTGCACCCGGAACCGGTAGAGGCAGGTGTAGTGAATATTGCCGTGGTTTGACTCGATGCGCAGTTCCACGATCTGCACCGGCTGACGCCACGCCGTGTTCTGCACCGGGAAGTACTGTATGCTACTGCCTATCTTGTCCAGATACTCGTAACTGCCCAGCAGGACAGGTTCGGGATCGTTCAGTGCCACCAGAGCCTGACAGTTAGGGTGAAGAGGGAGATACAAATATTGGTGTAAGATAGAGATCGTTTTTTAACAATATTTCACAATAAGTCACATGGACTGCATGACATCATCGCTGAATTTAGTAGATTTTGAATTTAGTAGAATACAGCTGAATTTAGTTGATGCATAATCGATTTGAAATGAAATTTTACATCATCTTTACGAATTTTCAAATCAGCCATATAATACCATCGATTCGCACAGAAGAGTACAGACTCGGATAACAACGGCAAGGAACCTACCCAGACGGTGAAGAGTTTCGGGGCTGAGCTAATTGATCCGTTCGATACAAGCAGTTTGGAAATGTGCTCCAGCGTGAAGCCAGTCACGATTATCTCGGTATTTAATTGTATGACTAGAAGTAGAAGAGAAGAAATGAGCGGAAGCGGAAACAGGGGTGATGTGGGTACGGCGATGGGAAGGTAGCGTTGGTATGGAAAACAAACCAAAGAGAAATAAAATAATAATAAAACGAAATCATAATCGCGAAGGGGCACATAGATGGGGAGAATGGAAAAAAGGTTGCCGGTCGGAAGTTTTTAAGGTATTTTACTTTATTTAAGAATCAAATTTAAAATAGGGAAAAAATACTTTTCGAGATTCGACAACAAAGCGGCTAACAAGTACGCATAATAGTTATGAGTGAAAATAACAGAATGGATTTTTTTATCTTTATATGATTTTCCGACTTTTATATTGCGAAGAGAGGAGATACTAAATTATCAAAATAAAAATTTTATATTCATAAGACATGTGAGGAAACCCCTGATCGAAGTAAGCAGCAAATTTGAGACGAATGAAGCAAATGAACGGAACAAAAGCAGAAAAAAAGCTAAATGAACAAACTAAACCTACACGCACAAATACGAAATATAAAACAAAACAAAAAAGAACCAACGAGCGAAAGAAAAACAGAACTTTCACCCAGCCCAACTCACCCAGATATCCCGGAAAGCCCTGGAACGCCCAACACTGGCCCGGTTCCATCGTCGGTGAGATAACCGTGCGCGGCGTGTTGGACGGAAACCAGATCGGTATAATGCCAAAGATGCGAAATTCGGCCGAATTCGCCTGGTAGCTTTCGGTGCAGCGTGTCGACAGCACCTGCCCGCCGGCCGATTCGAGCGCGTAGTCCACCATGCCCGTCTTGTCCGCATCGTACACTATCAGTGCGTCGCGCACGATCCGTTTCACGTCTTCCTCCGTAAGGGCGGATAAGTTTGGTTTGCTCACGCCACCTTCGGTGGTAGCTTCACTTTCCGCACGACCCGTGGTCGCCGCCTCCTCTAATCGAAGCATCATTTCGACGCGGATCTGTTCACCGATTTCCTTCATCAGGCGTTCCGCACTACGATCGATTTCCTGCCGCACGTCCACGTCCACCTTCGCCTGAATGTCCTGCAGCCGTTGTTCGAAGTGATCGCGCGCTACAAACAGCCCACTAATCCAGGCCCGTAGGTCCTCATCGGCAAGGCCTTCCTTTACGTTTAAACCCAAAATGGTGAGTATGTTCTCGCGAATCACCTTGTTGATGCCTTCGTATTTTTCTTCACGGAACCCATTCAACCGATTGTCGATGTCGGCGAGCAGCTTCTGGTAGAGATCGTTGCTCTCCAACCGGTAGGCACGGAGTTGTTCTTCGAGTTGTTTGTGATTTTGCTGTACGAGCCGGAGACGCTCTTCCCACTGCAAGCTGCTGCTCAGCAGCTGCTCGCTAAAGTGTTCCTTAATGTCGTTCAGCTCCTTGCGCAGGTCGTCCACTAGTGCTTCACGCTGCTGCCGCTCGGCGGCTGCACGCGCCTCGGACTCGGTGGCATACTGAGCGACGATACGCGCATCGATCAGTGCGCTCAACCGTTCGGACGACAGTATCCGGGCGAGAATGTCTTCAAGCTGTGGTCCGGCGATTGTGAAGTGATTATTGTGCACCGTAATTTGCTGTTCTACTATCCGCTGGATCTCGGCAAGGTACTCCCTTGACAGTTCTATCCTACCGCCTTCCGCGGTAGCTTTGGATGCTTTTGATGCTCCATCCCTTTCCGCCTCGCCCTCGAACAGCTGCGGATAGTTGAGCTGCAACGTTTGTCGCACCTTCTCCGCCACCGTCTCGACGTCACCGTCTGTCAGGTGATAGTGGTACGATTTTAAGTTTTGTTCAATAACTTGCGCTACGTGAAGGGTTAGCTCGGGCGTAACAACTTCTTTCCGAGCCGCTGGCTCATCTTGCAACTTTGGAAGCTTTTCCGACGCTTGCGCCTGTGAAGCATACTTTTGGCGCATCGCCTCGTCAATGTACGCATCGATGTGGAGCATTAGTTCGTCGAACTCCTCCTTGCTCAGTGTACGCTGGAGCGTGTTGCGAATGGAGTCTCGGTTTAGCGTGTCCGTTCGGGAGCTCCCACCAAAGGTCCAACTCCACGACCAAGACCAGGGCCAGGAGAGGATCGGCATCCATCCGAAGAGGGACGGCAGTACGGTGGACAGGAAGGTGGATGCCGATAGGAGGTTCGCCCGAAAGTTGTTATTTTTTTCACTCATGTAACGATAGATAGCTTCCAGGTCTACCTCCGAATCTTTTAGGTTCGAAGGGAGGATGCGCGAAATCGACGACAGTGCGAGTGTGGCACGGGAGGAAGCAGGCAGTACGATGGTTTGATCATCGTCCGCTAAAAGGTACGCTGGAAAGGAAAGTGTGCAAAAGGTGTTGAGGCGATTTTAATGCACGAATTTCGGGGAGATATTAGTGTATGTAGATGGTGTAAGTGAATAAAGGGGCTAGTATTAACAACCAAAAAATAGAACCCTTACATGCTTTCACAGGAATAGGATAGGTTTAGAACGTTTGAATGAGTTTTTTCAAAATTTTATCAATAATCGTTATTGCTTTAAGTATATTTTTTGATTGTTAATATTTTATCGGAAAAGGAATTATGTCCCAACATATGTCCCTCTAGCCTTCTCTTGATCTGCTCATTAAAATTTGTTAAAAATTTGTTATGGTTCATTATCAAAATAACAGAAACTGTTCTAAGAAAAAAAAAACAAACGCTTTCAAAAAATGCCAAGTAAAAAAACACAATGCTGAACCTATTTTGCAACACTCTACTCATCACAGTAGCATATGCTTCATCCCAAAATGCAAAAATCGCACGAGAGAAGGATAGAGGACGGACATTCCAGACACAAAATTGAACAAGCATAGGGAAAGAAATATCAAAACGGTAACAAAAGAAAGGAAAGAAAGTGCGTACGAACACAAAAGATGAAAAAAAAAGAAACAAAATGCTATGCTTACCTGCCACTACGAGTACATGATTTGCTTCGCCCTAAGCGTCTCGCTCGACACTACGATTTCTCGTGTAAATAAAACAACGCTCGAGACGAGATGATTTGATCTCGGGACACTGCACAAATAGCAGCGTCCGGTAATGCGCTTTATTTAAGGTGGCTAAAACTCTTTATCCTCACGAAGGGATTACAATTGACGTGCTTAATAAGTAACAAAACAAACTTTAAGACAGGGCAAAAAAGAAGAAAAAAAAAACGTTTGCAATGTGCAAAATACAGACAAATGATGATTTTTCGTTACGGAGAGGGTAAATCATTCAAGTTCGAAACGATATGTTTGGTTTGCTTTATGTTCCCATCGAGCGCAAACTAAAACAAACGAAATATTATGCGAGAAAAACTACATGTCCGTGTATCCTACTATGGCTTTCGATTTATATTCTTTTTTGTGTTGCTTTTGGGTAATCCTGTTCCTCTATCCATTCTCTCGATACAAACAAAAATGAAAAAATCCCTGAATCTGGTGATACGTTTCCACTATTGCCTGTGGTGCGTTGTTTAAAACGGTAGCTTTTATCTTAGGTATATGATAATACGCTCAAAATAATACTAAACAAAACAAGAAAGAGAGAGAGAGAGAGAGTGATGTTGCTATTTGTCGGGGTCTTCTGTTCTGGGCTATAAAAAGTGTGATGTAGTTTGGGTTGAATCTTTTGGATCTTCTATCCAGAATGGCGATAGAAAATGGGGAAGAGAGGTTGATTACACACTAAAGAGCCCTATCTTAGTGCTAGAATAAATCATACGCCAAGAAAAATAAAATGGCAAACATGACGCGAGAAAAATTCGAATAAAACCCCGCCCAAACCGATTCTAAGCGGTGGTTTCTTCAAACCCTTCCCCCTCGGTGGCGGTTCCTGCCCACAGTTGGCGAACGGCGTCGACCGAATTCTGCGAAGCGAGCTTCAGCTGCTCGCGGTAGAATTCGGTAAGTTCGGACAAATAGGTCCACCGTTCGCCAGCGTACTGCTGCATCGATTCGACATCGGGAAGCGGTACGTTTGGCATTGCCGGCAGTTCCGGGAGGTTCGGAAGTTTCAGTTCCGGCAGAGCGGGAAGTTTAAGTTCTGGAAGGTCCGGCAAACCGGTGGGAAGGCTTGCGCGAAGCGTATCCAACGCGGAAGGATCAAGATAAAGCAGTGTACCTGTGGAGGAGGGAGCGGGAAGATCCATCGTAAGGAAGGTTTTGAAGGGTAGAGAGGGCGACGACAGAAAGAATGTGGTTAGAATTGTTGTAAATTGTTTATCCACACAAACACAAAGTTGTAAAAAAAAGATGATCATTTTCCATACGATGCGATAAGATAAATTATGCGATCATTACTTTAACAAAATAATTCTATAAAAAAATATTTGAATTGGAAAACCGCAGCATCCATTATGTGGATGCGATAACAAACGTAAATTTCCATTAGTACCTAGCTTAGATAATGAGCTTCCTTGGCAAGGAGCTATTAATTTACCCCATAAAATTATTCTTGCAGTTTTGAAAAACAAATGCACGTTTAGGTCGCAAACATTCACACAAAGGAGGTTGACACGCTCGTTAATATAACAGAGGCTTGTGTTTTTGGCTTTAAATCCCATTAGTAGTTCGAAAAGTTCATAATAACTCACCTCCGGTCAGCAACAATGGCAACAACACCAGGAGGAACAGCAGGAAACGACGCTTGCGTTGCCCAACCTGCTGCTGTTCCAAGATGGCTGCGGACGACTGCAGCAACCAGGCGTCCAAGAACAGGACGGAAGAAATCAGCAGATAAATGCGCTTGAACAGATTGATGATGAGCGACGAAACGAACCCATATACTCTGGCGAAGAAGCCTGAACAGGAGAGCAAAAGAGAGAAAAAACGCACACACAATATTGTTGCCAATTCGTTTGTACTTGTTGTATGTCTTCCACCACATACCTCGCTCATCCTCAATCCGTGTGTAGTACAGGTGCTGCTCCTCCCGACGGCGAAAAACGCTGCGCGCGGAATCGAACACGGTGAAGCAGAACGTAACGATCGAGAGGAAGAATCGGCTCACGATCGAATGCCGTTGTTGCTGGTCGATCGTCGCGTAACGCTGTTGAGCAGTGGCGGTACGTTTGCTTGACAGTGACGACAGGAGCTGCTCGTCTGTTTCATCGTTCGAATCGTACGGATTCGAGCGGATCAAGCGAGTCCGGGCGGATGTGTAGCGTTCGCGTATGTACGCTTCCTGATCGGGGTTGCGCTGGATCATCGTCTGCACCCGTTCGGCGTGTTTGTTCAAGCTCGGCCGGGACATGTTCGGCATCGCCACCATCCCCGGGGCTACCTCGCGCCGATGTGGCGACAACTCCGAGTACGTGTAATCCGTCTTCGGGTACTTGTTCCAGTATTCGCCCGCCTCCAGGTACTCTTTGTAGGCAGCGTGCTGCTGCAGCTCCTCCGGCGTTAGGATAACCTTCGCGGTCGCCATCTTCTGGGTCGCATTCTTCGGTGTGCTCGTACGAATGACGGCGGCGGCGGAGGTTCCGGCCGTTTTACTGCTTCTGGTTGATGTGGTGGATGCCGTAGTGCTCGTTAGCTTATGTGTCCCGGTCGCATCTTCTTTCTTTGGTGACGACGTGGAAAGGCTTTCTTTACCGCTGGTTGCTTTTTGTTGCTCATTCCCACCTACGCTGGTGCTGGTTTGAGTGATTTGCACCGAGCTGACCTTCGATTTGCCACCGTCTTGAACGATCGTTGTCTTTTCGGTTGTGGTTTTTGTGCTGGACGTAGTCGTAGTAGTGACGGACGATTGCGTCAACTGGCCAGCCATCTTGGCCAACTGTGCGTTGGCGCCGACGGCGACGGCAACCGCTTGGCGCGCACGCTCCGGTGATATATCCTCCGACGAGTAATCCGACGTTACGACACGCGTTTTCCGAACCGGTGTGGAACGACCTTGGCTGGAAGCGGAGGCCGTTTTCTGGCTAGACGGTGGTTCTTCCTCGATCACAGCGACGTTGGGTGTTTTGCGTACCTTTACTCGACCTGGGGACGTTTCCGACGACCCGTTTTGCTCACGATCCGAGCTGACGCGCAGGTTCATGTTGGGAGTTTTCGAACGCGACCGTCGCCTGCTCTCTATGACATCACCGATGGTCTGTTGTGGTTGAGACATCGTGGCTGTATCCTTGCACGCTCACTTCAACTGGGCCAGAGGGTTAAACTATTTATTTTTCCTTTTCGAATCCGACCTTCGTTCTCATCTGAAGAAAAACCAACATAGAAGAAGATGAACAATAAAGATAAGGCCATAAACGGTACGCTTCGTGTACACACATAGCATAGATAAACAAAATCACATGCAAGTTCACGTTGAGACATGCAGAAGAACGTTTACCACCTACAACAACTTCGCGCTTACACATACATAAAAATAAACCGACGACCGACGTCAGCTACGTATGCAGTACCTATTCTATTCGATCTGTCTAAGATCTCGACATTTAGATCCCACACACAGTCTCCAGGCTTGCGGAAACTGGAAATACTGGAGCCTCTAGCACTGGATATTCGATATACCGCAACATTTGGCAACAACGGTTTGTGTCAATGATACAGTAGCTACACCTTGGAATGGGACACCGAACAGTTGGTTGTGTTTTTCGATAATTGAAACAGATTTGTCAATTACCGCGACGAATTTGGAATTCCTAATTTCAGAAAACTAAGCGAAATTTCTTCGTAAAAATAATCTTGCAATTCATGTGAAACTTTAGGGAAACTACGAGTTTTGGATAATTTAATTTATTATGCATGCTGGTAGAAATTATGAAGAAAAGTTATACGAAAAAATTATGGTGTTTATATAATATTCACCGAAATTGCAACGCATCGACGTTTGATGTCCGATTCCGATCGAATGCCACTGTATTTCTCTTCCTCCAGCAGTTTCAGTTGCCCTAAAGTAAAAAAAACATCACACCATAGTAGGCGATGTGTAATTAACACTTCACATGCTTCACCATTCATACCCGTGCGGATGAAAAATGTAAACAAACGTGTATGCCTTTCAATTGCCTCCCTGTTTTTATGCTCAAAAATGTCTATGATTTCATTGTATGATACCAATGTATTATACAAATTAATGTAGTAACATTAACATCCAAAATGTTGGATCTGAGCATAAGAACAAACATTTGCGAACAAAACTCCATAGGAATGAAGAATGCCTTCACTATCAACCCTGCGCATGGCGTGGCGATTTAAAACCCCTCTCAACGGATCATATGGTAAAGCTTCTTCACGCGTGTTCTGCTTTAAATCGCCACTGCATCGCTTCGTTCCACTCGCCCTGCCCGTCCGCTTTGCACAAACGATCGTACCTCCCTTGGTGCGAATAAAAATACAGCTGCGGTTGAAAAGAAACGAACACGTTTCTCGCGCCACTCCAACCGCTCCGGCGAGTGCAGCATACGCATGCCGCCACCGTCATGTTTCCGTTCCTCTGTAGCCAAGGCATCGACGACGGGATTGTCTTCTTATGCATGTATCCTAACGCTAACGGGAGACGCAGGGCGCATCGGGTAAAAATAGGTTCGTCGTAAACAAGTGCGTCACCAAGTCGGGGACGGGTAAAGTAAGCGATGAATACGTTGCTAGGTGCGTGTGGGGAAGCTATGCTGTTTTCTCTACTTCTCTACTTCTAAATTCAATGCCGCATGTTTAAATGATCGAAGCACGCCGTTGGTCGCACACGATCAGCAGTGTATTGGCCGTTGGGGGTTTAAATATTTGATTATTCGCTCAACACACACACACACACACACAGACGTACGCACACGCATTCTATGTTTCATGTTGCCCCACCCTTAACGGCATCTCGTCCATGACGACGGAGACGGAGATCGCCCGGCAGCGCTATCGCACCATGAAACCCCGTTTAAGTGGAGGGGAAGAATGATACGGATTAGAGTGCCAAACCGAACGGTCGATTCTCTCATGAGGAACGCACCACACAATTGAAAAACGCACTAGTAGTGGTTATCTTTCGTAGTAGTGTTAAAAGCGGGTTGCACTTGAAATTTTGAAGAAGCATGTATCAATCATCATTTGCTACGTGCGTGCTGCAGAAGCCCCACCAATTATGCTCTCGAAGACCAGTTCAGCCAAATCAAGGCAGCACTTCAGCCGAAATGAAAGCCACGGAATGGCGAGATTGATCCGATGGTTAAAAAACACAAATCATCATCTAAATGACGCGTTTCCATTAAACTGAAGCCTTGAAACTGGAGAAGATCACTTTCAAAAATCCCAAACCAAAGCCTCACCGGGTATCAATTTTCTTATTTCCTCACCGGGAAGAAAAGCACGCCATCCAATACAAACACAAAACGTAACGAAGCAGCAGCAGCCCCCGGAGCAGGCGTCTATTCGGGTTCGCGTCATGCCGAGCGTCACTCCAGAAACACACACTTTTTCTTAAAAATAACCCATTATACACTGTTTTTTCACTTTACATACCTGCAAGGAACTTTCCGCGACCTGTTGGAAGTGTTTTTATCCCTAACTAGATGTTTTAGCAAGGGAAATTTAAACCATTTTTCCGCTACCCGTTCGGCGCGGATCTACCTTTTTTTCTTAGACGAACACAATTTGACAGCTCTTCCACCCGTGTTGACATAAGGGATGGCACTATGGGACGCCGAACGCGTACAACTCGGAATATATTGACGTAACTTAACGTGGATTTTATTAAAATTTAATTTTCGTTATAAGAAAATAAGTTTTAAAACACGAAATTAAATATCATATTGATTGGTTGTTAGTGACCAAAGTTGTAGAATATGAAGGTATTTAAATTCCATTAAATTTTAAGTTGGGCGGCTCGAATCGAATCTCCAACGGCTTACAGCAGTCTAAAGACTATCTCGCACTTTGAACTTGCACGCATTATCCGTTTCCAGGACGGTTGAATACCACATGAATCAAAACAAAACAAAACAAAATCGCACAAAATACTTAGCTGTTTATTTCTTTGCAACAATCAATCAATCTCAATCTCCCTACCAGTATTGCCAAGGCATTCTATTTATTATATTCTCCTTTCATGGTTACAAATCCATTTTGCTACGGAACGAAAATAAATAATGTCGATGTAGGATCATTCGTTTCTGTTTTTAATCAGCTGCCTTGTGTGGTGCTATTGTTGGATGTTGAAACCACGTATGAAACTGTACGGATGGGACTGGGATCAGGAAAGGGCTATTGTTTATCTTTGCCATCCTCGACTCGTCGTAAGCCAAATAACTAAATAGCTAAATTTGCAAACTAAGCTAAACACAAACCACGTTCGTTTCGACAGGGCATGGATAATTCGGGCATTTGGTTTCATTCGCTCCGTTTTGCACTTTAAGATCAATGTTGGTACAGTGTGCCCACCATACAGTGTGGTACAGACACTGATGTTTAAGTAACCGATCTTGATGAAGAATGTTAAATCAATTCGCTAGCTGCTAGAACTTTCGTTATCTTTTTTGGTATCGAAATACTTTCCTTTTTCCGGCTTTTCCACACCGTCACACGCACCGCACCTTTATGTCCTCATCGTTTTTTTGTGGATGTGATTGTGTTTGTGTACAGGTAGAGCAACGCTGAATGTGCACGCGGACAGGGTCAAAGACTCCAGGCGTCTCTTACTTGTTGTGCAGAGCGGCCGTCTCCAGCCCAGGTGCATCCTTCGTGGCGATACCGGACAGCAGCTTCTTGATTTCGGCAATGGCCTTACCCGGATTCAGTCCCTTCGGGCACGTCCGGGTGCAGTTCATGATCGTATGACACCGGTAAACGCTGAACGGATCCTTCAGTTTGTCCAACCGGGCGGCAGTACTTTCGTCGCGAGAATCAATAATCCAACGGTACGCCTGCATCAGCACCGCCGGTCCGAGATACTTATCACCGTTCCACCAGTACGACGGGCAGGACGTCGAGCAGCACGCACACAGAATACATTCGTATAGACCGTCCAGCTTGGCACGATCGTCCACTGACTGCAGGTACTGGGCATCGCCCTTCTTCTCGGTGCTCTCGTTCCTACGAAGATAGTGTAGCCAGCCAAAACAGACGAAAAATCGTCGGATGTGTAAGGTCAGTTACCAGGGTGCGACTGATAAGTAGCAGCACGCGCCTTCTGGTAGGAGGCTCGTTCAGTTTGGGGTGGACTTACTTGCGTTGTAACCAAGGCTGGATCGAACGATACTGGTTGTAGAAGTTGTTCATGTCCGGTACCAGATCCTTTACCACATACATGTGCGGTAGAGGATAGATCTTGGTCGGTTTGTCTAGGTTGTCCGCATCGATCTTGCTAATACAGGCGAGCGTGTTGGTGCCGCCAATATTCATGGCACAGGAACCGCAAATACCTTCACGGCACGAGCGTCGGAAGGTCAGCGTTGGGTCCATTTCATTCTTAATCTTGATCAGCGCATCCAACACCATCGGACCGCAGGCGCTTAGGTCGATCTCATACGTCTGAAAAGCAAAACAACCAAAGCGAACCAAGTAAGCACTGACATTAGTTTGTTCTTCAGGCAATTTAGTTGCGTAACTTGTTGCTTTCAGTTTACGCTAGGTTTTATTATTGTCGATCCTCACCTGATTGTACGGCTTCTGCTCGGGCTGATCCGGATTCCAGCGGTAGATCTGGAACTTTTTAACTTTCTTAGCCGCGGCATTGTTGGCGGCAGCGAGGTGAATGTTTCTGATCTAAAATGAGCGAACAAACAAAAAAATTAATTACTTCCACTGCTGTAGCTCAAACCACTGCCACCGTCGTCGAAGTTGGCCTTGCAAGGTGCACGATGTGTCAGAGACGAACAGGAAGGTAGCGTAGGTTCAATTGGCGTATGCGATGCAATAAAATTTACTGAATTAATTTGCGCCACACCACATCATGCCGCGTGCCACCACGATCGTGGTAATATATGGAACAAATTGAGAAAGCAGCGCAAAACGAATAAATGAAACTGGTTCTGCAAACCAGATTCGGCGTGAGTACACGCGCCAACCACCAATCAATTAGCGATGCGACCCTTGTTGACCCGCCGCCACCTTTCACCCCGAAATCGTGTTTCGCGAGCATTCCCAGCGCTCCAGCTCGGTGGTACGCGAGTGCGATAAGCCCAACCAAGGTTTTGATCGGTTGGTCGACACTTACGGAGGTCGACAGATTGGTTGGCCTTTAGGGGTGTTGGTCCGAAGGATTTGCAAACGAGAAAAATAATCCGATCACGCTACCGTGGGGTTGCAATTATCACTTTTCGCTTGGTAGTAGTTATATAATGTCTCCTCTGTTTTACTCACAGACCACACAATGTTATGGTGGTTTGTGCGTGCGTCAGCATCCGAACCGCTGATCAACGACGTAGGACTAGACAGTGTTCAATGCGACGAACGGCCAATCCTGGTCCGTGAATGTTCTGGACGATGGTTTTCCAACAGACACGACGACTTCTGCGGTATCGACTCTGGTTGGTTGGATGGCGCGCTGTCTTACCTGGCCGAAGGTACCACGGTAGGCCAGCAAAAACTTGAGATCCGCAGCAATCACGGCCATCGTTTTCGATGCGAGGTTATCCACAGACACACGGCGAACACGCACTACTCGGGGCAGACAGAAGAGCTAGGTCGATTTTTGTTTTGTTTCGTCGTCGGTCGCGATATTCGCGAATTTTGCAGCGAGGCGCGCACACACGAAGCTCCTCACAACGATGTTGCCCAAATTTGTGAAATCAGAACCAAAAAAAAGAAAAAACAGGCTACCTTTGACAGCATGATTATTAAACAGTGGTTTGCGCGTTGGTCATGGGAAGTTGTTTTTCGTAAAATTAGTACAATTTGTATGAACTGAGAACTTGAGGATACATGATTTTCAGCGATAAATTGTGCAGCATAAGATTTTGAAAATGATGATGATTTTTTATTAAGGAAGCTTATCTGGTAAGTTTATAAATTTAAGATAATTCATATCTGGAAGAACAATGATTATGCTTTAGTACATGTTTTAGTACATACCATTATGGGTTTAATTGTTGCAAATTTAAGCTTGTACAAAAATTAGATTTGAGCTATGAGTAGGTTTGATTGTGAAAATAGTTTGAATGTTTTAACCACTTAAAATATAGCGAAACAACTCCTGTCCGAATCATTGTTATATAGTTTAATTTCGGATGGTTAGAACAGCAAGTGATAGGCGAGGCCCAGATTGAAAAGAGAAAATATTTGAAAATACTTTATTACTTCATGTCCATTCCTCAGAGCCATCGGTTGCATCTTCACTCAATGTTGTAGGTTTGTTGTTTTTCTCTGTGTTTTTATACTGTTTTCATCACACTCAACGACACAATCACTCGCTTTACACTGCTGGACAGTTTGATTTCCTTCAACCTTTCATGTAGGAGTAGTGGTTCTACTTTTGATGACTACTTTTTTCTTTTTATATGTTACTGATTTAATTTTTACTTTTTACGACATCTTCTCCAAACCGTCTGCAATGCAGTAGTGTAACGAAGTCGAAGAGCTAGAATTGATGCGTGATAGAACTGTCTAAATTGTTAAATTCATAGCTACAGCGTATAATACAGAAAAATGGTTGGGGTCATTGATTCATCTTCGCAGCAACATTCGCCCGCTGCCTAGTGGCACCATTTTTTGTTTGTCACAGAACGATTTCTGCTCCTCCACTTCCAAGAGTATTGCTAGTACTATGCACTAGCAAAAGTTAGTCAATAGTTTCAGTGTTAGTTTAGCTTGATTAAGAAAAAAAAAACGATTTGGCCATTCTCTTCACTCACCATCCGTCGAGAACGAATAATGCTAGAATGCGTGAAGAGAGAAAGAGACGGTTGTACGGTTAGTTTTCTCGTTCTACGCAAATTACACAATTCCTAGTTAGAAGAAGAACTTCAACTGCCTGCCTCCGTTTACGCTTATTCTAACACGTGTACCCTACTGCCCCCGTTAATGCTGGGTTCGAGTGGTGCTTCCCATCTACAAATCTAGGTGTGCCGCCTGGGTTCGTCTGGTTCTAAAACTTTACATCTTATTAAACGCTTCCAACAAACAGATCAACTAGTGGGACGTAGAAAAAACCGGAACGTGCATTGATGAGTGTGATGTGTGAGCGTGTTACTGGTAAACGTGATTTCAAAAAGACTCCACACTCCTCCAGCAGATACAGAGAGAAAGTGAGTCTCTTTACTCTTGTCCTATTAAATATGTATATATGTATGGAACATGCACTGTTGCTACTAGATAGTGTATATTAGTACAATGTCTGCGATAATGGACGTTAACCACCGGCGTCCACCTTAACCGTCAGTTCACCGTTCGCATCGCAAGGGAGAATCTCTGTTTAGAATCTGTCTTCTTTTCGTATAATTTCCAAATGTACAGCACATAACACATAACACATTTACATTACATTTATCAGAAACTCCTAATGAGTGGCTGCACCAAAACCTCAACCCACCGCCATAGTGATCCCTATACCGGATAGGAAAGAAGGTATCCAAGAAACAAGTAGGCGAGAGTGGTTGTGTACTAACACGTGGTTCACGGTTGGCTAAGGTCTGCTCCGTGCGCGACGGAGAGGGCTAAACTGTAAACTGTAGTAGTGCCATTTTCTATTTCAGCGAACTGCGAACTGCAAACGTCCGTCGCACTAAGAGACAGCGAACTGAAGAGATCCTTTCACAGCTTTACAAAACAACGACCAGCGGCACTGGTACGTCGTGGTTTACTTGTTCGTTTTTTGGCTTTCAAATTGGAGTTAACCTTACAGTTTTGTTTTGCTCGTGCCATTCGTTTTTCTCTGATATTCCCGTTTGAGTCGTTTACTATATGTAAAGTGAATTGTAGCGAACTGATTAGGCAAATCGTTAGCGTGGCACCGAATCGATTAGTTTCTCTCCATCATCGAGCTAATCGCAATCGGGCCGTTTTGTCTGGTCTGACTTCTCTTAGCTTCACAAGACATGGGCATAGATGGTAGAAAGGTAACAAAATCCATCAACACTGAGCTTAGTCTTAGATTGTGGCGTTACGCTCCACCTAAAAGAGACGACGGATACGTTGGATGACGGCATGCGCGAAATTGGATCCTAGACCTAGGCTCTACTTACTCCTCCGGGGAATGATTGTCGATAAAGACGCTAACATTTCGCACAAAACGTGTCTAGCCACACTGCGCTATCCATTCTGCTGCTGCTCGCTTTTTTACCTATCTACCGGCTTCCCTATCAATCGAAGTACTAGTCTCAGAAAAGGTACAGGAGTGCAGCATGCTTGAAAAGAGCATCCTACTAACGTTAGTATAGTACACTTTGTTTGTTCTTATACTCCTCGTAACCGGACCATCACTGGGATCGGTGTACTAAACAAAACCAGTCGGGTGCCTCGTGGAACAGTGTGTGAACATTACCATAAACGCTAGGTACACCTTGCTCTTCCACTCCCATATGGATGATACGGATGCGTTCAACATTTCTTACATTACGTTTTCTGGGATAATTATTACACGAGTGGTGACACATGGCGTAAAAGAAACAAGTCTCTCATTCTAATGGAAACGTGATTGTCTTTTCGGGTAATTGTTGGAAACAAAAGTTGGAAATTCATTGGGCGAAGTTGCAATGCCACAGTTGTTACAGGGAGGTAAGTTTTCCCATCCACCACGACAACATCTTCCACGTACGGTTTTAGAACATTTCACATATTCGTATTTTAAAGGTCGCTCGCTCTCACTCTCTTTTTCGCTTTCGATCTGCTCCCCACAACACCACTTATAATCACTATTAGTACCTTTCCTTAACATTTTTAACGATCATCTGTTCGGCTACACAAATGCTCTTGCTGATTGCGCTAAACACTCTACAATTCTAGTTTCTTTTACGCTTAGAATCACATGCACATTGAAACGATGTTTGGTCTTAACTCTACCGTCCTCAGAGGGGGGGATCGGGATTGGTGAAAAAGTTAGAATCTATCAAAGTGTCTGCATAAAACTGTGGGTAAAGTGTACATCGGTGGTTTGAAACCCAGATCGGTAGGATGGATAGCAAGTTCTTCTATTAACTGTATCGGAAAGTTGACCCAAACACGTTGGGGCTTGTGTTTTGCCTGCTGTTGCACATCGACGGAATATCTTGTAATTCTATGTTGTTTCATGTTTCCATTATTTTATATCGTTTAGTTTGCAGGAGAGATTGTCGGCTAATCACATTGACATGCATGAGTTGAGTGTGTTGGTGTGCTTATTTAGTTCCCTTTTGTCTGACGATCTAGTATGCGGATAGGATTTTGCTATGTGATTTGGTACCACGTACGTACGTGTACGCAACGGTTGTTATGGGCTATTCTTATAAGCTAACAACACATTTATGCTAACAAAGACGTGAAAGGGGACCGGTTTGTTTGTTTATTTGTTTCTAGTCAAAACTTGGATATACACGAGACGCTGATGTCGGGTAATACGGTTTGATTAAATTTCTGTGTTGGAATGCAATTGATTTGAACAGGATCTACAACAATCGATACGCTCCGCGAGCGTTCGAGCACTCTTCGTTCGGACGCAATCAAAACAGGAAAGCGGAATGGATTTCCAGCTTTGGACCAGCCAAAGATCGCCATTCGTATGCCGCTACTTGCACTAGCAGCAATGCAGGAGTATGGAGTTAGTTAAAGGGGTGAAACGCGATAGTCTTCAGATTCCATTCCTTGTGTGCCTATGAAACAGCGTACTATGGATAGCATCGTGTAAATATATTCCTCACAGCAACTTGCTTTTTTTCCGTTTGTAAATAGCATTTGAGTTTGAGTTTAGTTCTGTTCTATGCTTTAGCTGTGACAAAAATAATAATCTATAGGCTCTGCTGTTGAGCATTTCCTTGAGACTACGAATAACATGCACTTTTTATATTGACATTGGCGAACATTTTGTGTGTTACATTAGCGGCGTTTAAAGTTTCTCCCTCAAGTGGGCCATGGAATTGCTGGGTGAGGAAAAGGAAGTGTTTTGTGACGAAGCATCGACATAAACTTAAATTGCTCAGCCGTTAAAAAAGATTTGTTTCGTATCAAGTTTAAAAAATATATAAAAAGACGTGAAACATGACAGTGATGCACTTAATATCCTGCGATGTATCTTTGATGTGCGTCTAAGCAGCAGATACGTCTTTCGGTGGACTGGTTAGGGGCAAGTCTTTTCTGCACCGTGAATTTCGTTAAGCAAAGAGTAAAATGTTCGATAATCCTGAGCAGAATTTTCCATTCTGTTGTGTTTGACATTCGCGCATAATGATCTGACTGTGCGTAGAGTTTCATAAGTGCGGTTGGAAACGTATACAAGATATGTACACACAGTTTTGGGACAATAAATGTAATAAGGAAATTAGTAAAAATTACACAAAAAAATAGTAAACACTAAATCGACAATGTTTATTTTGTAGAGCAAAAAAAAAAAACATAATAAACAAAATACAACTTAAATACTTACATACGATCTGTACTTAACGAACGGGATAACGAACAGAAAGAGATTACAGCGAACGAAGCGCATTGGTAAGCATGAGTGTAAGAGGGAAATGTGGGAAAATGATAAATACTTTCAAACAAAACGACGCACACATTCGCACCGTTTCCTTTATGTTACAAACGTTGGCTCAATACGCAAGACAGTGACCACCGCTTCTGGGTTGCCTTTGAATGGGAAAGCAGAAGAGTACTGCCGCCAAGATTTCGGAGAAGCGTTGTTTGCTTTGACTTCCCGACTTCGGTGGCGGCAGCCATACGGATTGGTCTCTCGGTACCAGCTTCACCAAACCCGGGTCAAATTCGACCGGTTTCTCTCCAGGGGTTTGGAGGAAGGGAGGAGGGGGGGCAGGTTGTATCTGAGGAGCCTGGGTCTTGTGAATGGTGTGCTATTAAGGACTGTTAGGATCGAGTTTAGGATCGACGCGGTTCCACCTTCTGCGACATCGAGTTCAGCACTCTTTGGTTATCGATCGTCCGGAAGCAGCGGATGTAGTTGCGGATTTCATTCTCGTTCTTCGGTGATGGTGGATCGAGCACTGCAAACGCGGATGGAGAAAAATAATGTTAGACCATTGCGAAAGGTTTTTACAGTGACTCAAAAAACTTACCGAGATGACGGGATCGGCAAAACCGAACCGCTCGCATCGTCTGCGCCATCATGTGCATCTTTTCGAAGTTTACCAACCCATCCAGACTGGTCTTGTTGCCCTCGTGCGCGAACGTCATGTCTTTGAGCAGCAGCGGCATAAAGGGTATGACCGGGGGCTGCAGCTTACCAACCGACATCCTGGCGGAGTAATGGAACAGGCACGAAAAATATTTCATTATTTTGCTCGAGAATTGCTTGCGCTCGGTTACAAACTCGTCTAACACGCGCTGATCGTGCCAATTTTATGTTCCCGACACGTATTTCTACACTTAACGACTACTGGGAAATTCATCTACAAACGGTCTTTCTATCTAATCTATTCGATCCGTTTAAAATTGAGCCCAATTGGCAGGGTTTTCCAGTTTCGGTTCCTCTCAGTGAACGAAAAACAACAACTGAAATTGTACAGTTTCGAAACAGTAGTTTCTTAAAACGATCAAAGTAGTCCAAAATATGCATAAAACAATCAGTTTCCAATAACCCTGTCTCAATAAAATTGTAATAGAATACCATAAGAAACCCTGTAACAGTTCCGTTGTTTGTTCTTTCTTTCGCTACCAGCCCTCTCACATACTTTATGCTTAACCCTACGGAATCGATTTATCGTTCCGAAGTCCGGGGGCATAAATGTAAAAAAAACAAAAAAATGTGCCCTTGTCAAGAAGGCAGCTCTTTCTGATGAACTTTTTCCAATTTTCATCACGCGCTCATCGATTGCGGGAGATCTGGTTAAACAAGGTGGGTGTGCTTACTTTTTTTGTCACACCAAGCCAATCCAAGTTTTGTGCAACACTCCGAAAAATCTCACCCACCTTGAAGCAATGAAGGTAAAACACAAACAAAAACAAAAATCTGTGGAAAAGTATCTGCACGTCCCTTCACCCGGTGCTCGGCACCCACGTGAAGAATGGCATGATTGTGATCAATTTTCAGCACACAAACTCATACCAACAAAACTCCCCTCGTCACTTCACACACACACACACACACACACACCTGTGAAGCTTAGGATCCAAGTGTGTTACGGTCTGGTGGTGAGAAGAAAAAAGTGACTCTTCCCACATCTCACGCGCTTTCTGAGTGAAGCGGGAAGTAAAGCCATCAACGAAATCCCACCGGGAAGGGAAGTGTTATTTAAACTTCTGATGAGACACCTTTTACGAGATTTTTGGTTGGGAAGATTAAGCTATTATCACCACGATCGGATGGTGACGCACCGCCTGCCATCACCAGCTTTAGACAGCCAAGGAAAGCGATGCCGTTCGTGCCATTCGTGGTGTCGCGTAACAGCGTGCCATCGTGAACGAACGGACGGGGTGGATCTCGGCCTGGCAGCAGTATCGGGAGAATTTAATTTGATTTTCAATCTTCCTCACTTCCCGGTCCAATATAAGGGGGTTGGGATTTCGATACGAACCTTGCCGCCAGTTATAACGACCGTACCACTGTTGGGTTACAGTTTGTGCCATTGAAGGATGTTTATTGGGTAGGATTTGATTTTTAAATTATTTTTGATTTCGCATTATTGATCGTTCAAAAGTTAAAACATTCGTTGTTAGCTTTAGCAGTTCGCTTTATTTTCTTTATAAACTTCTGCATTCCACTGACAGATTGCCAAGTTTGTGTACTAAAAATTCCACAGGCGACATTTGTGTACTAAAAATTGTACTAAAACGTTTTCAACACACAACGATAAAACTACTTATGGTTGTCTTAGCTACTAATGAGATCAATGATAGCAAAAAAACGGGCAATCGTAGAGATTTTCATAAACGTGTGTATGTGTGTGTGTGTTTTTTATAAATCACTACATAGTTTTTCAATCGTACCATTTTTCGCACACCGCCCACTGTACCGGAATCACTTAACGGGTGAGATCCACTTCTGGGCGAGATGCTTATCGGTTTGGAATATTCGAACGTGTCGCCATTGCGCGCCAAGTGTCGCCAGCATCTAGCCACGCACACACATGCTTCTAAAGGATCTGATTTCACTGCTCGCAAAACTCCCACCCTGCGGACGCTAATCCAAACGAGAGAGCGCTCCTCCGGTGGAACCATCCGAAAGGCTTACGTGGGGGGAGCTCGAAATCCCGCCCGGCATGGCTTCCAAGGGAGACAAGAATCCACTAAACGCCCACACACGAATCGCCCCTGTTGCTTGTGGCGCCGGGCCAATTCATCAAACTGACACCGTGCGGGTTGTAAAGGATGTGTGTGTGTGTGTGTGTGTGTGCGTGAGAGAAGGATCGTAGCACAATCAACCAAAGCCAACGAGATTGATGGTTGGCGATAGTGCGCGAGGGGAGACTGGAAGGCTTTGCCTCGGAAAAAGCGTCACGTAAACAAGATCGAATTCATTTTCATGCCACCAAAACCTGTCAGTTGGTACGGGTGAGCGAATGCAATGCGGTGTGACTATTCTCACGTCACAGTATACTGTGTGTATTAGGTCATCTCCTATCGGGTGCTTTTGGGGGAAGTCGCAAGGAACGGCTTTATTCACTCTCGCAATGGTGCGACCAATATAAAGGAAAAACTTTTTTTTAAACATTCGGACATTCTATACTCGACAGAAACATCCACATTGGCGTAGTGCTTCCGAACCGAAGTAGGAAGTAGGCGTTGATACAATCAACGTAGCAACACGACTGTTAGTGTCTAGTGCGTGGGCTTACGTGTAGGAAGTGTGTGACAGATTTAGAAACCATATCCACTAACGTCAAGGAATAAATCTTCCAATGTGTTCAACCGTGGGTAGGGTCACTTACCGATAAGCTCGATGGTTGCGGCTCGGATCGATCAGCGCCTCGTACTCGGTGAACAGCTTCCGGAACTTGGACGGCAGCTTGTCCCACGTCATCGATAGCCGCGAGACAGCCGTATTCGAGAGGCCCATTACGATGGCGAAGAACGCGTTCAGGTTCTGGTACTCCTTGCAGCTGTCGTGAAAAAAGGAGAAAATTGAAGTTGATTTTTTACGGGACAGGATTCATGGCAAACGTTTGCAATCCGCCGAAAAGTATGCAATCTGCGTTCCACCAAGGCATTTGTTAATAATTCTAATAATAAAACGACACATTCTAAAAGCACAATTATCTTTCTTACACCGTAGAACAACCTTTTGTACCGGAAATGCCCTATCGTGCTACTTACAATGCAGCGAGTTTGATGAACTTCTTGACGAGCGACATCCGCTTGGTAAGGTTGGTCGTCGAAACGATCTCCGTCACCACCCAGTACTGTATTTCGTTGAATCGTCTGATGAAAACGTCCAAATTGGAGGTGATCTGAAATAGGCAATAGGAAAGAAAAAGAAATTAGCGATGATATGATTTTTCTCGCAATGGCGGAAGGGCCCCTCCCAGCGCTCCCGTTCACCCAATTAGCACAGCTCCTGCGAAGAAATCATTTTTGCTAACAATTGTCGATTCGTTTGCGTCGTCCAGCCTTGACGTATTCTAGGGCTGGTGGCTTCCGCACCTTCGCCGAAGGATGGAAAGTAAATTCTTCCGAACCTGCCAAACAAAAACAGGGGCGAAAAAAACACTCACACACGGTTTGGTTTTTTGGGGGAAAACGTTGGAAGGTGGGTGTAAGCGTGCCCAATTAAATTCGGGAAAACCACGTGCCTACGACCAGCCCCGTGCCAATCGAACGCGCACGCTGTACAGAATTGTTCCCTTACCATTCGAGACACCGACCGTTTGGGTTGGCGTGAGCTCTCGGGCAACACAATGCAACGATGATGGCCGTAATGAAGCTTTTATTGGCTTCGTTACCGCAGCGGGCAACCCGCAAGGTGGCTGACCCCATTTATTGCGGGTGGTGGTGGGCGTTCGATGCCGATTGGGTTTGTTGTGCGGTCGAGTAAACAACGATTTCGGTGGTTCCAGCACGATAAGCCATCGACTTGTGGAGGGATGGGTCTTTTCTTCTTCTGGGTCTTTGTTTCCTTCGGCATCCCGCTGGAGAGTTGAAAACGTGCACAAAATTAAATGTCTAGCTTGTTCGAATATAATTGTATCGCATATTATTATTATGCGCCTTCTTCGAAGAAATCCAACAAATGTCGGTGAAAAAAGCTCCCCAATTAACTTAAGGTGCTTGCTGAAAAGGTTCCTGTAACCGCAACCGAACCGTCGCGTCGAAAATTATTTGAAATGTTTAATTTTTGCACCTGCCTTCGTCGAACGAAGAAAGCCAAATCGTTCACGTTCCGTTTACTCAAACCGCATGAAGTAAAGAAAAACAACAAAAACCCACCAACAACTGCAGGCGAAGTAGCGTTTCCTTAAAACGTTCCACCACAAAGCAGTCAATTGTGTCGTTTCTCAGGCACAAAACTTCCAGCCAACCTCGGAAAGCTCATCCGGGTCGTGGTTTTGCCTCGCGCTGTTCACCACCGCCGTCAGCGTCAAGTGGAATTTGGAGAGTTAATATAAATGGCAAAGTTTTTCGGCTAAAGCCGCTTATTTTCGCGCCTCCAGCAGGTGGGTGAGTGTTGCTGTAGAAAAAAAAAACTTGCAACGGAAAAGTGTCCCTCCCTCCTCTTCTTCCGCTTCCCCGATAGTAACAATACGGATCCAGCGGGGAAAACGTATGCTGCACCTTGAGAAGACATTTCTTCACATCAACACAATAAATAAACTGGTCCCAACACACAAACACCGCAGCGAGTTTAACAATATACGTGATGGTTTGAGAGTATGGTGGCATTTAGTTTTCTTTTTTCTCGAGCAATTGTTTTTTCGCAGGTACTGGGGTTTGCCATTTGCGATGGGTGTTTTTATGTACTGCGAACAACAAATTTCCATCGGTTAGTTCGGTTCTGCAAACACAAATAGACATGGAGGAAAAAACCCGAAAAATCAGTTGCACATCTAGTAGTCGTTTCGTTTCGAAAATAGTACAAACGAAAGAAAAAGAATTCGAGAAAGAGACAGAGAGAGAGAGAGCGCTTACTTCTGATATTGCAAAGGGAATGTTCAATCGTAACGTCAGCCACGTATGAAAGAGATAACTGGTGAAATTATGTCATACGACTGAAAGAGAAGGAACATAATTTTTCTGAAAATTTCGTAACGCCATCATGACGAACAGCGTAATTGTCAGCTTTTTAAGTATATCAATAATAAATGGATCCTATCTGCAACCATAAATGAAAAATGATAATTGCAGATAAACGATAATTGGAAAAAATGTAAAAAACTCTGCCTGTGGGAAAAAATGTAAAAAAACCCTGCCAAAAAAAAGGGTGCGCCTGGTAGTTTTGTAGCAAAGAATTTTGGGAGGAGTTTAACGATCTATCACTGAAATCACATTAGGTTTGGAGGGTGTGACTGTAAATGAAAAATATTTTAATAAAAAGCAAGATTGAAATGCGATGCACATTTTTTTTAAAATAAATAATAAAAAAAAGTTAAATAATTAATGACATCAGTGAAATAATTAATGGGTACGCCTGGTACGCGCTGGAGGGTGAAAAAATATGCAAAAAATACTTTCCACAAACACACATACGAACAAGAAAAAAAGAAAACGATCATACAAATACTGTTGAAAGTTTTCCAGCTTCATATCTACATCGAGTCATGGCGCACGATCATCGTCGCGATTTGAAAGAAAAGCACAGAAGGCCCCCCCCCCCTCCCTCCGTGTACTGGTGAGCAGAGGCAGAAGCTTTCCGTCGCAGCAGATGTCGGTCACGTTGTTGCACACTGAGAGCCGCGTTGGATGCACAGAAACGCATACGCACACGCTCTTTGCACACGCTGCTGTGACTCAGCGCCCGACGGCGACGACCGATGATGATTGCATGCGGAGGGTGGTGAGGGGCGTATGGCGGTTAGCGCAGTGAGAACACGTTTCCAGCGCCCGCCGGGACCCTTCCCTCCCGTAGCATCAACATGTGCATACACACACATGCGAGCGAACACTCCGATGCACTTTGTCAAGGTCAACCTGCCCCACAGTCATCGGGCAGCAGATCGAGATGTGGCGAAGGGGTTGATGGTGGTGGTGGTGGTGGTGGTGGTGCGTTTGTTTCTCTAATGCGCTGCCAGGCCAGGCCGCATCGTATCACGACCAGTGGTAGTAGTGGTAGTAGTGCTTGCAGCCGATTAGAAGCTAGTACGAGCTGGAGAAGACACACCACACACAGCACTGCTCCCCGTGTGTCATTAGAACGCTGCTGGGCGAGCGCCCGTTTTGTGCCGCTGTGTGTGAGATCGGCTCGGGGGAGATGAGATGATCGGTTCTCGGGGACTGGTCCGTGGCTGTGAGTTAGTGTTTGGCGTTGCCGCGAGTCACTTGCACGTCGTGCCGTGCATCCCGTCCCGTCCCGAACGAAGAAGAAGGAAGCAGTGAAGAAAAGAAAACCGCCACGAAACGAGGGAAAGAGCAAACGCTGCCGATTCCGAGTGCCGATTTGTAGTGCCGAAAATCGCGAAATATGTGTGAGTTGGTGTGCGCCTGGATGCTCCCCTGAAGGGGATCCCCTTCTAGTGCCCACGAGGGCAGGGATGAATTTGAGCTGCACGTGTGTCGTGTCGTGCCTGGTTTTGTGCTAGTGACACCGAGACGATTTCTTGCTGGGCAAAGAGAGTGTGCTAAACTGCACTCCACTTGCGGGCGCCCCCGTGCGTTATCAGTGCCAGGAAGCGGAGTGAGCATGTTTGAGCAGGAACAACAAACGGTGCCCATGCGCAAAATCAATCGCAACGGATACAAGGTTGAACGACATATGGTCGACGTCGTCGTCGTCGTCATCTTGATCGTACTTGTGGTCGTCCGGCATTGGCACCACACAAACTAGCGCACACACACACACACAGAAACACGCGCATGCGAATGCACCCCCGTTGCGGTGCCGCTAAGCTCATCTCGTTGAAATTCAATTCTATTCTAACGTGCAGCAGCAGACGCAGCACTGTTGGAGGCCGCCGTACGCGAGCATCTTGTAGGAATAATTACTCTCCCTTCCCGCGCGCGCGTGATCACCTCCAGTGCGCGAAGGTATGCGCGAAGGTAAAAATGGCACGTGTCCCTAACCCGCTCTGGATCGCCGCCGCAACTTCGTGTTGTTTTGTGTGTGTGTGCTTTTTTTTTCTCCCATCGCTTTTGTTTTATCGATACGGTGTGCGAAAGATCGGCCCATCATCATCATGTGACGCGGGCACGATATTGCGAGTGCGTTTTTTTTTCTTTTTTTTTTAGGGGGAGGTATGCTTTCCCGAACGATAAAGGCTGAAAGGGTGCGTGTTCTTGCTGTGGGCATTAGGAATGAGCAGAAAAATGAAAACGAAAAAAAAAACCACCATAGTAGGCATGGAGATGGGAGATGGTGCACAACACTCGCCTCAGAGCAGATTACATAAGTGAGAAGGGGAGGCTGACTGGAAGCCCCCCTCCCCCTCACGTTCATGGTCAAGCAAAGGCGCGGAGCGCGGAGCGGTGGGGAAGTGGTGCTAGATTCTGTTCTTGTTCTAGTGCCGTGGCCGCGGCGCTCGCGAGTTCTGCTCCTCCACCGCCCGGTTTTTGCGGCTTGTTCTGGTTTGAGCTGCGATCGAAGATGGCGACGGCGACGGCGACGGCGACGACAACCGCCTGCGTTGTTGTGTGTTGCTCATTTCTGTAAAGAACTATGTCAAGGCATTCTTTTGCCGCAAATGGTGAAGCCAAGTGAGCGTACGACGAGAGGGCGCGCGTGTCTGTCTGTGTGTTTGTGTGGTGTAGTGCGTTTAGAGGCATGCTTCTGCACGATCGCGAAGCGTTCGGAAAGAAAGTGGCGCATCTCGTGGTCGTGTTTTAAGTTCGTTTTTCTTTTTGACCCGCCATCGGGCGTATCTGCAGGAGATCCGGTGCGAGTGTCGCCTGAACACCGGAACAAAACCACCCGAATATGGATGTTGCACCGTCGATGGTGCAGCGTTCGGGCGATAAACTGATAGTGCGGCGTGTGGTGAGCGGTGAGCAGGTCCATCTGACCGGCGATCTGCAGCATCCCGCCACGCAGCCGGACGGCGGTGACGGCTCCAACCGCTGGAGACGCTTCTCGGCCGAGGCGGCCACACACGACACCAGCTACGACAGTGAGCAACAGCTCAGCGACAGTGAGCCGGGCGGTGGTGATGGTGGCGGTGGCGGTGGCGAATTGTCCACCCACCCGGTGCCCGGTGACGCCGACAGTGACCAGCAGCTGCCGCAGTGCAAAATCAAGCGCAACTACTCGTGCAGCCGGTGCACGTACTTCACGCAAAACCCGCGCAAATATCTCACGCACCTGCGCGACACGCACGGTGAGAAGATTGTGATCAACGAGTGCAAACGGTGTCTGTACGCGTCGCGCCATTATCAGAAGCTGGTGCGGCACATGAAGATGGTGCACGGTTCGATCGATGGCATCCGGAAGTCGGCGTTCGGGGCGAGCCGGCGGCGGGCGCAGAACAGGTCGTACGGGCAGATCGGACCGGTGCCGGGACCGTCGAAATTGTCGCGCACCGAAGCGAACCAGCTTACGACGGCGTACGTGCAGCAGCTGGTTGCGTCCGGTTTGCCGAAGCTGCTGGAGGAGATTGAAAAATCGGCCGCAGGTAGTTCGGCGTTGGTCGGTGAGTAGTGATGACCTAAAAGTCCGTAGTCTTACAGTAGAGGTCTTAGCAAAAAAGAGCCAGCAAAAATGTTCTAAATCTAAATGCTTCGTGAGTAGTTTTTATGTTGATATTTACAACTTGAAAAAAAAATCCTAGAAATTCAACCTGAAATATAGCTATATTGAACTATTGACAATTTTTTTAATAGTTCGAATTATGATTTCGAATTATGATCGAATTACGAAGTAAATCATTAACCCCAGGGTCCTAATCATATGCAAAAAAAGAAAATGTATTCAAAAAAGCACCACTCCACATATGCGAAACTAAAAAAAATTAAAATAAAATATGCCTACTAAGACCCGAAAGTATCCTCTGCCTAACCAGTTTCGTTTGTCGTTTCCATTTAGCCGCGAGCTTTGCACGAGACCACAGCCAACTGATGCAAGCAGACATGGAGCAGTTAAAGCAATCAATGCCATATTCATCCGATGAGGTAAGAAAAAAAAAATGGGCACGAATTGCCTCGTCAAGTGCGCTTCTTCGCTGATTGTGTGGCGTCGCGCGTTTTTTTTTTCTTCTCTCCTCCTCCACAGACCGTCCAAGAGGCTAGCGGTGAAGGAGATAGGATAGAGAGCAGTGCCACGGCCGACGAGGACGTGCTACTGGTGTCCAAAAAACGTTCCCGACCCATCCCCAATCTGATCCCGCTCAACATGTCGACCACCGGGCATGGGAAGGCAGCACCCGTGCAACGGTTCGTAAAGCCAATTCCACTGTCCACACTGAGAGGAGAAAACGGAGATGGAGACGGGGCCGATTTACCGCTCAGCTTGACCAAACACCATCCACATCACCACCACCAAACACCGCCCATGACGAGCGCCCGGGAGGACATCATGACCAAGTGCGTGTACTGCGAGCTGGCGTTCAAAACGGTCGAGGCGCTCGCGAACCACATCAAGCTGGCGCACAAGGACGACCTGATTGCCTCGCTGCTGGCCAACGCGTTCGAGGATGCGCAACCAGCGGACGACGCAAAAGGGCGGACGAAGGTCGACCGACTGCCCGAGACCGACCGAACGGCGAACGCGATCTGGAAGCGGTTGCTCGAGTGCAGCGTGGAAGCGGTGGCGGCCAGCTCGAGAAAGCAGCAGCACCACACGGACTACCACGCGGACGGTGGCAGCAGCACGGAAGCTCGCCCCGGATCGGTATCGAACGACGAAACGGACGAAGACAACCGGGAGGAACATCAGTCGCAGACGTTCTGCGGCGTGGAGACGGCACCCGGGTACGGCGAGGTCACCAACCGTCTGCCGACGGTGGAACCGGGCACTGGCAGCGGAGCGCTCATGAAGAAGGTCTTCAAGTGTCCACACTGCTCGTTCTGGGCGTCGACGGCGTCCCGGTTTCACGTGCACATCGTCGGACACCTGAACAAGAAACCGTTCGAGTGTTCGCTGTGCGCGTACCGATCGAACTGGCGCTGGGACATCACGAAACACATCCGCCTGAAGACGATCCGCGATCCGAGCCACAAGAATGCGGGCGTCCTGATGAACGACGAAACCGGCCGGCGGAACTACACCAAGTACAACAAATACATCGCACTCATGCAGATTACGGACAAGTGAGCGGGTGGCGTTGAGGGTGGCCCTTCCGCGGTTTCGATCGATGCGACGGAGAGGAACGGATCGTTCCTGTGGCAATCCTTTCATCTTTCGCAGCGGCCCGCGTGGGTGAGCAGCTCGGTTCCGTTTTACAATAGTGTCCTTATCGTTGCCGTTACACGAGGCTAGAGAGAGGAGACGAGAGAGCAGGTGAAAGACGTACCCGGTGGGTACTGCTTTCGGACTTGCGTTTCCACCGTTTGAAGTATGTCTGAAGATTTTCTTACCGCCGTACGAGTGAGACGTGGAGAAGGGTTTTTTTTCTTCTATATTTTAATCTCATTTTCAAATTCACCTTATTGGATGTTGTGCACTTGGCGGCAGGAACTTGATGCCCAACCCTACTGGGTTGGCATATTGCTTTGCTGGTCGTGTCAAGTTCAACGACAGTCTGACGAGTTCATAACGTGCGCGAAGGGCCCGTGACTTCGGAAGGGCCGTCGTCTCGCTGCCACCAAATTCGACGAATATTCGCGTTCCGCTCGGATGAACGCAAATTTTCCACCGCCCGCAGTTGAGTAGGCTCTCTTTGGGCGTTTTTGTTTGCACTTGGCGCACGAGAGACACATCGTTCCACGGGCAAAAATAAAGGCCTATCTCCACCCTTCACCATACCCCTACTTCCCGAACCACCGATATTCATTCCGTCCCCTTAGTAGCACCTCCCGGGAATGGGGCAGCTTGGCAAAGACACATTTTCCCTTCACTGGATCTTTCCGTTCTCTGCCAGGCATCACCAGGCATCGGTGGAAATTGTTGGGGGTTTTCGGAAACGCAAACCGAAACCTTCGCTTTGATTGAATTCGGTCGGCATGTGCAAGTGTGCCGGCTTTCCCCGAAGTTACCAGTTAGATACGCTTTATTAGTATAATGTTGTTGTTGTTGTTTTTTTTTTACAAACGTATGACTTTCTACCACGTAGGCTAGAGACACTTTGGCAGGCATATTGTATTGAAGCAGCAGGAAGCAGGAAGCAGGAAGGCGAAGGACACATTTTACATTACAAACACACGCACACACACACACACACACTAGCTCACCCGTTGGCATTCCAGAGTGGGCGATCGTGGCTGCCCGAAGCAGATCAAAATACGAGACGAAGCAGGCGAACCACAGGAGGCATTAACACGATAAATTAATCATTGCTGTTAGAGGATGTCGGGAAGAATCTCAAATCTTAATTTATACACCGTTTGCTAGGATAGCATAAACCATTCTTAACATTGTGGGTACAACACTTAATAATAAAACTTTTGTTGAGGAATTTACGAAAATGCACATACATAAAGCGGAAGATGTTACCCGAAATATAGAATTGAGAAATAATGATTGACTACATTCGAAGTGTCTTTATGGAAAGGCAAAGACCAGCCCAGAGTGCTGGATTCTATGCTAGATGAATCATAAAAGTTAGCTGGGCAAGTCGAGAATGAAGCAAAAACTACGAAAACAAAAACTTCTCGGTTACATTTTAATGCTCTCACGCATTAGCTTCTACATGGTTCCAGAGGAACTTTTTCCCGTCGTAGCAAACCATCTCTAAAGGGGAAGGATATAATTGGCGGTTCAACTTTTGCCTCGTGCTCTTGTATAACACACCTCGATGAAGCACACAGTAGGCAAGTTCAGCACGGTCACTTTGATTAACGTAATAGGTTGTAAGCTTTTATGCTCTGCCCGCGGATGGCGAGAACTGTGGCGCTTACGAAGGAGAGAAAATTTTTAGTACCACTTTCGCTGCAATTAAGTATATTATTTCGGGATGAGCAGAAACCACTCCCGCAAGTTGAAATCAAATTATTCACGTCCAAGTTGTTTAACAGTGTGATTTTTCTACCTACTTCGAATGTTTGTTACGATTGACTGGCTGCTTCTTCTCAAGTGTCACTAAAACGGGCGCAATAAATCTAAAGTGTGTGCACCAAGGAAATATTCCTTTCCGAGCGGTTGGTAAGACATGCGTTGCAGGCAAAAGAAAAACCATAAATTTGCATTTGACGCATTCAAACACGCCCCTGGCTGTCGGATGCAGCGTCCGCTCGCATCCGAGGCAAAAATCGTGCTACTTGAAACGGCAAAAATGCAGTTCACGCATGAAGCTGGATGAAGTGAAGCATACATTATATACATCGGTACATTTATTTTTCCGCTCTACCAACCAGTGGTATGAAGGCGTAAGAAACTCATGCTTGGCAGTAGCTTCTGCAATGAAGGAGTGCAGCGGAGCACCCGATTTCGATTCCCCAGTACGAGGTATAATTTTTCAAACGAGTTAGGATCTCTCGCACAAGTAGCGTCTTTGTTTCACGGGCGCTTATACCGCGGGAGCATGGGGCATGTTCACTCACCTTATTGAAATGATGCCGTCCGAAGGTATGATACAGCAGTTCATACTCGTGCACCGCCCAGAAGAGATCCCAGTCGAACAGCGTCATGTGGTACGCGACGTCCTTGGTCGATAGTGCCTCAAAGTCCACATCGGGCGCTTCCGTCGGTATCTCCTGTTCGGGTAGTGGTGTCTGCAAGTGAGGGTGAGCAGAACACGTCAATTAGTGTGCTTCGGACACTACGCGGCACGGTGCCGTGAATCGTACCAATGCATCCAGATGGTCCTTCGGTGAGACGAAGATGCGCCCATTCAAGCTGAGCGCCGTCGGTAAGCTGACGTCGTTGTCCTTAAAGACGACCCGTTCGCCGCTGGATTTTACCTCCACCAGCAGCAGGTCCTCGGGTAGCCGGGCGATCTGCAGCTTGTCCGCCGCACACGCCTTAATCACCTCGGCCGTGGTCGCCATCGGGAAGCGGAGCGTACAGTACGTATGATCGGCGCAGTACACACGGAAAATGACTGTTGGCAGACGGAAGGGGGAAAAGTTAGTGCACGCGCGAAAATCATTTTTCATTAGGTGCTTCCTGTGTGTTTGTGCGTCTTTCGATCGATCATTTCCGTCCGTCGGTCGATACGTGCCAGAGTTCGACGGCAGCATCGTACTGGGGGCCGGGAAATGGGCAATCGAAAGGAAGTAATTGGAAGTGTCAGAGGCAGCGTGCATGGCTTGCATGCACGTTGAGGCGAAGAAAATTAATTACTATCGTCATCCGGGCGTATAACAGTCTTTGAGTGTGTGTTGCCACTGAACAGGCAGATCGGTTGTCCGTTCGGTGGAAGCTTCCATTTCTGGGTCGCGTTCATCTGCCGGTCCTCCTGTAGTTCGGATCGATTCGGATCCCCACAGAGCGAGAGAACGAGAGAGAGATTGGAAAAGGACACAAACGCAATAAAAAAAACGCAAGATGAAGATTTATTTTAAAGCAACGACGTGCACGACCAGTGCACGACACACTCACCTGATATCGGGATAATTGCGTTAGCACGTGATGTATGATACTTGCTTCCTCCTGGAGTGTCGGTTCCGCCTCGACGTCCGTCGCCAGTTCCTGCAACGAGAGTGAGAGTGATGGTACAGGCAAATCAGTGCCATCGTAATGATGAGAAAATAATGCAATTTCATCCGCATTCCGCAGATTCGTCGGAAATTAGAAGAAAAAGTGCCTACACGGGCCCCTGGGGGTGCTCGGAGATGACAGCACTTCCGGCTGAATCCCGGCTCAGCCGGTTCGACCATCGAGTGCAGTCATTTATCGTATCGCTTCGTTTTTCTTCGCTTTCAGTTTTTCCCCGTAGCCGGCACGTACGTGACCGTGAATCGAGGCGTGTGAGATTTTATTAGGCGCGCACTAGACCATTTCACCGTGGGACAAAGTGTCAATCAATCAGGGTAGATTATATCCTTCGTTAGTGTCGTTTGTGAGTGTTGGTGTGTGACTTGTGACAGAAAGTGGCACAAAAATGGAAACATCGAAACATAGACATCCTGGGAGTGTTAAGGCCCATTTGTGGTGGTCGAGTGAAAGTGAACGTGGAAATTTTGGGTTTGGCATAAAGTTAAAAAAAAAACATATAATTCTAAACTATTTGGCACATTAGAATTTAGAAGAAATTTTACGATGTAAATCACTGGTGTTATATGTTTCATAAATGTACGAAATAAATGGGCAAATAGCATCTCTAACTTCCTGCTTCACGTACCTCTATAAACTCCACCGCCAGCGGGTCGTCGAACACGGCGTGTCTCACCGCCAGCACCCATCGCTGGATGAACTGTACGACGCGCCGTTTACTCGTCAGGAAGTACTCCTGGTCCTCTTCGCTGGCCTGCCGCAGATCGATGTCCGCGTCGGCATGGAAGTTGGCCGCCAGCTCGTCGATCAGCAGCGGCGTCGGCATGAAGACGATGTGCGTCAGCAGGAAGTCGTCCAGGAACGGATCGTTCGGACCGGCCTGACCACCGAGCCGCGTCTCCAGCAGGTGCTCCAGCATCTTCTGCGGCGTACCGGACATGACCGTGTATCTGAAGGGTGCATCGAACGAGATTCCGGAGACAAATTAGAGCACTGTTTACGATTTACTCCACACTGTACCACGGTCAGCTCGGTCGGATACGGAACGGGTAAAAACAAATGTAGACCAATTTTCTTAATTAAACTTCTCGACGACGGCCGGGACGACCGCCCACTTGCAGTCCGTTCCAGACCGGAAAGTTTAAACTGAAGCATAACACATTGCGCCCGGGAAAGCAAACAGGAAGCAAGCACGAAATCAACACAAAGTCAAAAACGCTCCTTTTGGAAGTTTGCTATTTTGGTCCGTAACGGAGCGAATATCTTCTTCGCTGAACCCGAGCTTTCGACCCGGTTGTTTGTCGAGATCTTCGACACGGGGATCGGGGCACGGTTTCGAGATAAACCAGATTGGCCAGAAACCGTAGTTAAACCTAGCAACTACGTTTACATCCCCTCCAGCTTCTCGTCGGCTAGGGCTTAATTAGCTAAATGCTTGTACCCGTGTGCTATCTGCCGCGGTTCGGTCAAGATTCGGAGAGGATCTACTGGTGAAAAAGGATAATTAGTTCCCCGAGGATTGTGGGTACTCGGAAGCAGCGCGACGTAAGTGCCATGCCGGTTTTTTTTGTGTTTTTACTTTTTGGGGTTGTGTTTTATGCCACTGCTTTATGGTGCGTTGTGTAGCGCAAAATTTGTTGCGAAAAAAAAAGATAACCGAACAAAGCAGATGCTTGGGCGATAGTTGGAGGGCGTACTTTCAGACTTTCTTTGGGAGAAATGGCAAATATTTGTCAATGCCAATGGGTACAGGAGGATGGGTTTATTTGTGGGAATCGTTTTTTTCTAACGTACACAAAAAGAGCATCTTGACGGATGATCTTTGGGATTTCTTAAATGTTTAGGGATGTTTATTGTTGTTTAAAATGTACTCCAACCCATAATATGCAACCTCTCATTTTTATCCGAAAAAATATCCCTAGTGTGTTAAAAAGTAAAAAGAATATTTGTTTAGCTTTATGTACAAAATGTTATAGAATGGCACCAAAACTAGGTTTCTTTGTACCAAAATCCTTATTTCATGTTGTTCCTTGTTTAGTAAACGGTATTGGTACTAATTAAAACTACATAAATACAGAGCATGGATATTACAAGTTGAGAGTTTTTTTTATCTGTTATTTGATCTTGAATAACAACAAAAACTAAATCGTAAAATGTTATAGCTAAAGGGTTAACAACTTCAAAGGTATAGGAACAGAATTCAGAATTGGAACAGCATTTGATTGTCAGTGAAGCAAGGTTAGCAAGACAATCATAAAGCGTTTCTGTAATGCAGACTATCGTATCCTTTACGAGGGTTCAACAGCCCGAAAGTATGCATTCAGCATGACAAACGCTTCATTTGTGCTTCGTATCAACGTCTGCTCTCAACTTTGGAATGGAATAATCAACCAGAAACCCAAACTTAGCCATACTTGAATGCCGAATATCCACGCTGCTTGGCGACCCGTTCCAGTATTAGTACGTCCTTGCCGTGCTCCTGCAGTCGGAGCGTGTTCGCTTCCACATCGCGCAGGATGCGATTGAAGTGTTCCTTGTCCACGCGCAGCAGGTGACAGTTGTTTTCCTTCAGCACGATCGTAGCCGCTCTGATTCGTGAGCGTTTCGTGTTTTTTTTCCAACGCGCATTTATGAGTATATATGTGTGTGTGTGAAGATTGATTTCGTTGGTTGTGACGTGCCCGAGCCAAATTAGAACCAGTTACGTGTGGAGCAATTATTAGCAGTGCGAGTGCGGAGTTTCGCATCCCGTAAGTGAAGCAGATTTGAAAGATGTAAGAAATAAAGAGAGAAAGAAGGACTGCATTAGCTATCGAATCGCGTTAGAGAGCGTGGTTACACCAATTGCAAAAAGTTAGTATATAATCTAAGGAAAAAAACAAAACACCACTAAACTACGTTTAGAACACGATCCTAGTGATCCGTCCATCCATTTCAACTAACCTCGGGGCGTCGTTGATGAGTGCCAGCTTTCCGAAGTCATCTCCCTCCTTGAGCGTCGCAACCGTACCCTTGCCGTGGATGACGACGTCAACCGACCCTTTCAGCAGGATGTACCACGATCGGCCTTCGTCACCTTGGTTAAACACTGCGGAAAAAAAAACACCCACACAGAACAGCACATCGTGAGAAAAGGCATCGAATTAATTCACCATCCGGCGTTGATGGACAGATGAAATTGGCCTCCATTATGGTCAGTTAATGGTTTTTTATTATGATTTCGGACTGTAATCGAATCGGGGAACCGCACTGCTAATGACACCGCCGTCGAGTGCTAAATGCCGAGCTAATGATGCCGAGTTAGCGGGCGTATAACTTTCGCAAAATTTGTTCGAAAAAAAAAACCGTGCTCCTTGTTGGATGAGCTTAGAACTTGCTTGCTTGCTTGCTTGCCATACAAATCAACTGGCTTTTGCGAGGCGATGAACACATCAACAAACCGCACAAGATCCATGCAAACCCTCCGCACTTCGTGCGGATGAGGAGACTCATTTCTGCACCGAAGAAAAGACCAAAGAACATCCAAGTCCACGTGTGACGCTCACTGATTGACGCGACAGTCGGTCGCGTATGGGGGAGCCGGTTGTGTAGCGTGTATTTGTGTGTGTGTGTGGTTGACTTTTGTGCAAGCAAGATGAAATTTATGACATTCCGTGGTGTAGAATAATTTATAGTTTCATAAGGTAGAAGTCGCTCGAGGACACGTGCGCAAAGCTCGCAAAGCTTCACCGTGCCGAAGGACATGCGGTAATAAATGCTGCCCGAGGTGCGCGATCCACAGAATGGAATCCTTCGGTATGAACCCGTTGAAAATGGGCGGCAGGGCAGGGTATGTTCGGGAGGTTTTAATTAATGGGGAATGTTTTCATGTAGGGAACTATTAAATTTATTCGCTTGCCATCGAGTGTGACTTGTGCTCTAGGAGAGTGGAATTAATGTTCTGCTCACGAGCGATGATATGAAAAGATTTTAAGTGCAAAGGAGCTTATACATATTTTTGCTTATTTTAAGTTAATAGAATGAAGGTTTTAATTTGACAACAAGTGACCTTTTGATTGATTGCAAGTTTAATGCAATTAGCAGTTTAATGGAATCGTCTGTTTTGCAAATTATTAACCTGTTTTTAATTAGTTTATAAATGTAATCAAATGGTTTTGATTAAGACCGGATAAAAATTTAACAAAAAATGCCATTTTTTTGCAAGGATTAAAATCTGTCAGAACTTTCCTTCATTGAAGAGAAAATAATCAAATTGAATTGTGTTATATTGCATCGTTTCATTTGCAAGAATTAACTATATAATAAGTAAAAAAATCTAGATAGCTTCACAATGAATTCGCTGACAAACTGTTTAGTTTCGAATACCAAAAAGTACCTTGATTTAAACAAATTCCTCTTATGATAAGTTGCTGGGCAAAAATATTTACTCAAAAATGTATTTGAAACTAACGAATGGATTTTTTGTTTGTTATGCCCCCGTCTACGTCCCTGTTTCCCATTCGGACATGACAGGAAAACCCCTGCCAAAGCTGGCGGGTTGAATTTGAAACGTTTGTGCGCCTTTTTTTGGTTTGCATCTAGGAAAGTGTTTTCTCCAATGCCGCTGGAAAACTTTTAACAAGGTCGAACCCGAGCAAAATACAGCCAATGAATAATGATGAGCCGCTTTCGTTTCGGCGAGCGAGAGCAAAGTCTAAAAATTCATCGCAACCGTAGTGACCTAGACTTCCCCGGCAACAGTCGGGGCCCTACTGATCTTCGGTGGGGGTTAAAAGTCAAACAGTCCCTGGAGCACCGGGATCGGATCCGTATGTCGACATGATGATTGATGGTTTGGTTGGTCGATTGGATGGGGCGGATGAAGTGGTGAAGGGGGATGGAAAAAAGAGCCTTTAACAAAATGGTGATATGTTTTTTCTCTGTTGAGGTGTGTGCAAGGCAGCAGTTTGTCGGGCTGTTTCACATTTGACCTTTTTTTGGGGTAAGAATCGTTAGGGTAAGGTAGTACCGATCGGTGTGTTAATCATGATTGCCAATTATCGTTGTAACATGGATACAGCCCAATGTAGGAACGCATGTTTGCTAACGTCTTGCATCTATCCAAAAACCCAGCGGTATCGTCTGGGTACTTGGAAAATAGGCAAACATCACAGTAGGCCACCTAATGAGGTGGAAAATTAAAATATCAATTCCACCTCACTCGCGTACCATTGCCGTTGAGCCTGTTGAGTGGAATAAGAACCTTCAAGGGACGATCTTCGGATGTGCCGAGTAGAACAATATCATTAGTCTACAGCGCAATTTTGGATGCAGACAAAATGGGAGGGTAGCTCGGTTCCTTCCACACTGCCACACGCGGATGGGGATAACTTCAAGGGCGAGCTTGTGCATACTTACATACGGTACCGGCATGTGCGTGCGCCTCGAAGACGATTATGGAGGCAAGCTCTCGCTTGATGGAGGTTGACAGGTGCGATAGGGCGGCGATATGGAGCAGTTCCTCGTACACCAGCTCCAGCTCTTCCTGCGTTCGCTCGTGTGACCTGAAAGGGAGCGCAATGTGAGAGTGGTGAAATAGTTGTGTGTGCGTGCGTGAAGAGAGGAGTTTTTGGGGTGGATGAAAGAATGTGCAAATGTTGCTTCATTTGTAAGTCTAATGCGGTGAGAGATCGCTTAGGATGCTGACTGCCACGTAAACGTGACATGTGACGATGTCCTTAATTCTCTAATTAAGGATAGCTAAATTAACTATTCAACAATCACCGTACTGTCCCTGTCTATTCTGCCAAGCACGAACGAAACTCCTACAGCAAACATCCAAAGCACCACACCACCAAACTCTGTCGAACTCTGTTTTGCAAATCAAAATAACCACCAGCCCGCATTTTAAGTCTAGGTGAATTTTAATTCAAGAACAATATTTGCACTATTAACGCGCCGAGAACTTAAACGTCCCGTGCTTCTTTCCATCCTACCAGCCCGGCGGTGGTCCGCCGATAGCCTGGCGGATCAAAGGCAAAGTTGACGTATTTGGCAAACGCACCGGGGAACGAAATTTTACTCGCGGCAAAAGTGTTTGCCGCGGCCTGGAAACGCGAAATTCGCTCCCTATTAGCGGGGTGCAGAAGGTGCGTCGTTCTTTAAATTTGAACTAATCCTGTGGGAGGCGAACGCTATTTCAAAGAGTTTTTTAAGTTAATTATTTTGCCGGTTCGTTGCAATTTTGAGTTTCAATTTTGAAAGTGAGAGGATGATGGTTGCTTTGATTTCGTGGTGCTAATTGGTTGTTTGCACTTGGTTGAGGTTTGTTCATAGATAACAAAATAAATAAAACAACTTAAACCCATATTCGATTTTTTAATTATACTGTGGACTGAAATTTAAAAGTTGATGTTGAAACAGCCGTCACAAATTTCAGTATTAAGGAAAGCTTCGTTTAAACCTTATATTTTAACCCATGGATGACATGATGTCTATTAACAAGCTTTATTTTATGGGTAAATATCTTCGGTCGAGTGAATTGTAAGCTTAATTCTATTATCGAATCGTAGGGTGTAATAGAACTTGGTAGCAATGTTTATGAGCATATTTTGCACTATCAACATATACGACTATCCGACACAACATACTTTATGTTGGTAGTATCATTAAAACTTTTCTATGGGAAATGAAGAAAATAACCTATCAAGAGAATGGTACCTACACCGAAGAGGAATCAATTTCACTTCATAATTTATAGTGTACATAAAATTTTGCGTCCTTCCCGGTTCCGGCAAGAACCTGTGAGAAGATGAACAAATTTCCAATGATGCATAAAAAGATCGGACGCTACTGCTCGCTATGATGCTTTCCGTTACGAGCGGAAAATAGTTTTTTTATTTCAAACATCCAAACTTCCGTCCGGACGTCATGCACAGCATTTCCCTTCGATAGTCGAACGATTCGATAAAACTGTCCAGACTGTGTGTATGTGGGTGTGCGTCTCCTCCCATTCCAAAGAAACCATCGACAATCGTTTCCCAACTCGCAGCAGCAAAAAAAAAATAAACTAAATTGAGTCTACATCATCCGCTTTTTACGCGCACCATACTTCCTACGCTCGAAGATGGTTTATGGTGGTGCTTGAAAATTGAGTTATAAAAGAACGTGGAAACCGAGCGTCGAGGGGAAGTAGTTTCGAAGTAGTGGTCGCCAAAGTACGTGCCGTAATAAAATTGCCATCAACAGCACGATAAAGTCATGCCGCGAGCCGGAAAGGTGGTAAAAACTAGGAACGTTCCACTACCGGCACGAAGACGGAAGTATATGGCACTAACGAAGGTGGATAAATAAATAACTAGACAAGCGGAGGGCGATCGGAATCGGAACCTCACCTGCTATCGGCTATGAACGGGTACGAGAAAACGCTTCGAGCGCATACATGGTAGATTATAATTTAAAATTCAATAATAAACATCTCCAAATATGGTGGGAGAGACGAACACCCGCGCAACAGGGAGCTAAAGGATTCCAAAGCTGGGACAGCAGCCGCTGCGCCAGGACAGCCGTGTAACGCGTGCGGCAACTTACGGTTTTCTCAGGATCATGCGGAGCGTTGCATCTGGGCCGCGGTGTAGCAGCGCCGGTAGTGCCTCCCGGATGTGTTCGTTCGCGTGGTTAACATCGTCGGACGTCGGTGCACCGCCGGCCGTACCGTCCTCGTCCGACTTGAAGCGATACAGAAAGCACTTGTCTTTGAACGGTTGCTCTTTTGCCACTGCACGGGACGAGGGAGGGAGTGGAAGAAAAACGAGAAGCATTAAATGGGAGTTAAAATATACCGAAACGTTCTTCACACCGAGCCGGCGGGTTGGGACGGGAAAGGATGCCGGAAACGCTTCCGCTAGTGGTGGTAAAAAATGATCAAAATGCTGAAAATGTTACTTCCCGGATTGGGCTACACCAAGTGTGCCATGGAAACCGTATTCCAAGGACACCGAGGCAAGTGCATTAATGAGGATTTTGTGCTGGGGTTAGGGTATTTTTTTGTTGTTTGCGGAAAGTAGGTGAAAAGGAAAACGATCTCCCAACACGGTAGACAATTTAACATAACCGCAAAAAAAAAAAAAACAAACCGTACAGAAAGTGCATTGGACGGGCTTACCGTGACACAGGACACCTTCCTCGAGCAGCGCCTGCCACATGCCGGCGGCTTGCGTTCGCGTGTGCACGATCGGTGAGAGATTCAGCAACCATTCGACCAGCTCCGTGCCGGGTGCACATTTCCTTATGAATTTGCCACCCACCTGCCATAAGTAACGATAAGAATTCAGTGTGTGTGTGCGTTTTTTTTGCCGTTTTTCGGACGCCAATATGTGTTGGGACGATTGTTTGTATCGGGCGTTGCGTGTTTGGATCGTTTCTTAGCGGTATTGGTCCCTTGGGACGCCCACGTTCGGAAACCGGTTTGGCCCGGTTTGGGATACGTACCTTTCGGTCCTTTAAACAGCTTGTATTGTCTGACACTAGGAGTGTGCGGAGGGCCCAGCCCATGCGCGACATTGCGGGGCTCGGTATCTGTAATTGGTAGATGATGGTGTGATAGTGTGCGATTAGTTGGTGATATGGGTTGTTTAATTACATTTTGTGATGAAAAGATATATTGGAATTGGTTGCTATAACTATGCGGAACACGCTACACACGCTGTCAGCCATTTTTTAAAACATTTGTTAATTTAATCACAAACCCAATTGATAAGATTCAAACTGGTACTGTACTTATTGTGAAAAATACATACTTTCAGGCGCAAAAAGACATGCCAATCAGCTTTCGATTTAGCTTTTATTGAAAAGTTTTGCTATTATTTACGAAATATTTTTATCCATTAGTATCATCGCGATGAAGAATGCGGCAATAAATCACTGGATCATGTATGATTGACTTTTTGACAATGCATTTAAATCCCTTACCCACACATGGCTCCCCCCTAACATGCAATTGATGCGATGTTCTAACAGCGATAGTTAAACAAACGCTAACAAAAACGGTAAAACCTTTTAGTAACGACCACGATGGCTCGTAAGCGGTCTCGGTGATACAATCGAGGGTTTCGATCAGCCCGACACAGTCACTGGCGGTTGTGATGAGCCTACGGCAAAAAATACAGGTAACAGGGACCGGGAATCGGTAGCGATGATAAAATACCCACAACAAAGACGAAAACAATAACGTTCCATCTATTGTCTTTTTTTGTTGTGTTTCCTTCCCCTCCCCCGGGCTGTAAAACAAACAAACGGGGAAGGTTGTGCGGTTGGCGGGAAAACATATTTGAATATGGGTAGAACGATAGAGAGGTAAATGTATGTTGAAACAAGCGTAGCGCCCAGTACCAGGACGCTAGTTAAACCCGAGAAATGAAGTGATCCAAGCAACACATACTCGCACAGGCAGCGGCCGTATGGTTTTAACTTTGGGGCTGTGAAAAGGGTTTTCCTACGGCGGGTGCCGTGCTGCACCGACGAAGGTCGTTTTGCGTTTTACGAGACCGGCCATAAAAGGACCGAAATGAACGTTAATTGTGTTTAATGTGGTGTGCAAAAGTTTTACCACCAAGTTTTGTTTTATGGGCTTCGGGGTTTTGGCGAATGGGGATGTTTTGTGGATTTGAGTTTTTTGTTTTGTTGTTTTTTATTGTTGAAGACATTCCTGCTTTGTTGTAAGGGGCTTCTTCTCGTTTAAGTTACCACTGCCAGATTTCGCAAACAATTTGTGGGTTTCCGGTGATATGCGTTTGAGGGGAATTTCCACGTGAGCCAGATCTGCCAACCACAGCAATGTGGCTGGAAAGGAATAAGTACTGTAGGATGATTTTATTTTTATTTGCCTAGCTTCGGTTTGTGTTGGGTTGATTGAATTGGTATTTTCTACATTAAAAGATATAAATATATAATGAAAAGATTAATCTGGCAGATAAATGTGTAATGATTGAGACTAAAATGAAACAATGTTCCAAAAATGAGAAATTTTTTTTTAATATTTCAAAATAAAAATCCTTTCACGTTCACGTCAAATTTTCACCTTACCCAATCCACAATTCACCGCCAGTGGCATATCAAAATTGAATTACACTTTCGCTAATGAGATGATAGGCGTCACGGTTTATGCTTTAAGCTGACGGCGTTTTGTTTGATGCTTTTGCCCTCTTTCCCGTCCCTTCGAGAGCCACCGGTTGCCCATCCGGGTATGCCAGGCGGTGATTTGAACCAGCAAAAGTTTGACCAAACTCCGATGGTAGTAACTTCTGGGAATATCAAGTCAACGCACTTCGCCGCTCATACACGCTAACACACAAGCCGGCTGATAGGGAAGCCACGGATTGATAAAGGGGAAAACTTTGCCATCGATGTAGAACAGAGAGAGAGAGAGCGAGAGTTGGGCCACAGCCATTCTGCCCGACAAACGGCTTTATGTTGGTAACTTTGTGGCTTTTCAAAACACTCCTCCATCTATGACCCCAAAGTCGTTGGGTGTGGATTAATACCGCACGTAAAATGCACCGTCCCCAGGCCGTGTGAAGTGGATTAATTGAAATTTCAATCACGCAGCACTGCGCACCGGAAAGTTAGTGGCACCGCGGAAAGCTATATTTTATCAATTTCCTTTCTTTTATGAAGCGAATATTTGCGCAGCGTCCGCCCGCACGTACGGCAAAGTTTTCCCCGGAAACTCTCCGGTTTTCTCCGGCTTTCGAAAGGTAAGCTGGCCGAGGAAGGGGAAACTAGAATCGATAGTCAGCAGCTACTGTCAATTCCGTCTGTTCTTTTCTTCCGTGTGCTAGTTTAAATGCAAATCTGCACGATTAAATATTGATCGCCGTCCATTAGGGGTTAGTTAGCTAGTATAGGAACGCAACGCGCTTGCTACCTTGCAGAAATGCGACCAAAACGAGCATGCTCAATCACCGGAGAAGTTTCATCACCGGAGGAAGGTTCGTCCACACTGTCCACAACCACACCGGCTTGAAGGATTGAATCAAGTCGGCCACTTGTACCACACTCCTGCCCCATCAATCCGAGCGAGACGTCCAGATAGGAAAACCTCCGGAACGCTGCTTGTGGTCGACTCATTCCTGCGGTGTCGGATGACGCTTCTTCCGCTCGCTTCGGGTGCACCGTGTTCAGGGCAGTTATAGCAGTCCTTTTTTTTCATCCCGCAGACCGAACCCCACGGGGGCCGATCGACTCGAGGGTGTGCAAGATTTTATCCGTTTAATTGGTTTTCGATTGCACTCGATTGATAACTGCATTCGGCAGCAGAGTTGAACTGGTTTCGATTATCCATTCCGGCACGTAAGCACACAGTCCCGGTGTGTACGGTCTAATTGGGTTTCGGGTTCCGTCTTACCGCAAGTAGTCTGCCCTATTTATGTTGTTAAACGAAGTAATTGTCCGAGGTAACTTTGTCGTCTGGATGAAGCAACAGCCTGTGCTTGCTCAATACGGTGTGCATACTGTTCAGACGGTGCCTGCAAAGACAGCTACAGGAAAGTACAAATCCGCGTTTTGTACATGTTAACAGAAATACTGACATACATTACAGAAGATTCCTTTTTAAGCCTGCTTTGGTTTCATTCCAGGCGATGGGGATGCAATTTCGGCTATTTGCGCCGCAATGTATGCAATCCACATGACATGATGCTGCTCATTCGTTCGCCAAAGGTAACTAGATTTAATTCTTTGTTGGGAAATTTTCCCTCTACTAGACGGCAAGAAAAATAAAGCGATTGAAACATAAAGATTAAAAGCTATTTTCAAATATTTCAATATTGAAGATGTATATTTCACCAAGATTATAGCTTAATCAAGCTGAACACGTTCGTTTAATGGCCGCTAAAACTGAATGCTGTAGATGATCTCATCGCACCGGCTTTTATCTCCGAACGCCCATAAAGATGTCGATTAATCGGGGTTCGAGGTTGAAATTAATTGTTTCAGTATCGCAGTGCATCGTAAACCGAACTTTTTGGGGCACAATTATCTCCCACCCTTCGCACCGGTTGCATTACTTTACATTTATCGCTATCACCACATTGGAGCGCAGTAGAATCATGTTTAGCGTTTGTTTGTTCGTTGAAGCGTAGGTTCACCGCAGCTTTCGCTCCATTCCGCGGGAAAGCAAATTTGGAAAAATAATTAAAGCCGAGCGCAGTCGCCGATGGTCGGTGGCGCCTAATGACGGAGTGATAATTACGTGACACATTTCGTTCACCTCAATGATCAGAACGTGACCCCGTGCGGTCGACGGCTGACTTGCATAAATTCCAATTCCGCTTTCCGCCCGGACGGGCGTTTATTGTTCCACTAAATCCTATCCCCGGGTTGTTCTCCTTTGCCAGGGGGGGAGGGGAGGGAATTTTATTCCGATGTAATATAGCGTCAAATTGTGAAATCGTGGACCGTGAAGCGAGCGGAGCCAGGGGACGAGAGTATGAACCAAACCACAAACCACGCGTACGCGAGAGGTTCGGGTAAAACAGTGGTGAAACACAATTCTTTAATTGGAGGACATTTCAACACCGGAAATTGTACATAACTATATATATTTTTAAGCAGGATAGTTATGCCTCAAAATAAATTACATGTAAAACATAAAGGATATTAATAATTTGTGGTGTACATTACACTTATTTTGAATTTATTTCTTATTTACTTTTAAACTCTTTTCAAATGTTCCTAAACTCGAAGTAGTTTCCTACGTCCAGCCAAAGCCGACGCAATTTATTTAATATAATTCCTGTGTCCACTACATTGCTCTGAGCATGACCACTGTGCGCGATGGTTGCAAAAATTGCAGCCGTGGTTTAAATCGTGGCGGCAGCCGTGACCGAACGTAGTCAGCACAGACGGTCCTCTTTCGTGGTCGGTTCGGTGTCCTACAGCGAAAGGACGAAGACGGTGACGATGGCCTGGTCCAAGCCCCAGGCGAGCGACCAATAAAACAATTCAGCGATAAAGGACGATGGAGCAATAATTAGCATTCGTATTATCCGCATTCGCCCTCGGTTCCGGTTTTATTGCATTAAGGGCTGTTACTGTGCGAGTGGGTGGGACGGGTGGATGTGTTTTTGGTGATTTTTGCCGTCAGATAATGGGCGAACAAAAAAAAAAGAAAACCATCGCTATGGCTGGCGGGGCGTTCAGGCGCGGAAAATTGAAGATAAACGAACTCAAACGCGAGAGCGGACACGACCAAAAAAAAAAACGCATAAACCGGAAAGCTGTCTACGAAGCAAGTGCTGCCGTAAGCTGTTACTGCGCTGATTTTCATGTCCCTTCCTCACGTTCCTTTCCGATAGCTCATCCCTCTGCCATCATTTCCTCAAACCGACGGAAGATGAGTTGTGCGTTTCGTACCCGGGCGCCTTTTGGGCTCACTTTAATGGGTCGATGATCGGACCCGAAGGATAACAATGAGACGAGCGCACGTTTTGTGAGAGTGTTTCGAAAGTGTGTGCGGAGTTGACAATGATTGCGGTACGTCTGCGGCTTATCGCACAGTGCGAGCTGCCTCGGAACTTCCCGGGAGTGATTTGAAATTTTTGACGATCAACCGAGCGATTGCCTCAAACGACCTCTTCCACCCACCATGTTGCCATGCGAATGGAGCTTTCCCGCTTTGAAAGGAGTTGCCGGTAAATCTTTGAGTGCGTCTCTGGGTATAATCGGCGTAACCAAAATTTATGACCATCATTTCGTACGATACGGTGGATAATGGTTTTCCATGCCAGGTGTGGTAGTGGGTAATCACCAAGCGTGGGCTTTCCGTTTGGCAAATCGCTCCAACAAGATCGACCGGACGAAACGGGCCGTTATCGATGGATTTAGTGGTGAATCGCTTCAAATCCAGGGATAAGGCATCGTAACACTTGAGGCGGGGCTTAGGCAAATGTTTTGTCAACAGGGAGTGAATGTATATGGTTATCGAAGGGAAATTTGACGAACATCAAAGCATTTGAAAAAAATCAGATTAAGGTTTTAGACGTTTGTTGTGATTTCTCGGAGTTTGTTTTTCTCGGAAACAAAGTAACACAAGGTATGCATTGATAAAAATTGTATCCGTTGAAATAATCCATTGAATTTCCTGTTCCTACAAAACATCGCTGACGTTTTGCGAAAAGCTGCTTCGACTCGCACTAACGAACTGTAAAAACTATTAAAAACGTGGCCATGTGAACGGTTTTCTGTAGATATTCTGCACGCGTGCCTATGAATGCTTAACATTCGTTTGTGCTGCGAGATGCGCTACAGCGCGAGTACCCATTAGTACCCATTAGAAAAGCGATACCACCAGTGAACTTTTCATTTTCCGTTCCGCTTTGTGGTAACTCGCTCAATCCCCGGTCCCGGAAACAACTGTTGCGCCATAAATCGGTGCAGTTGGCACACACGAGTCACCCGGAATGGACCGGCACGTATAAGCTTACCTCCGTAATTGGTGCGGCAGGATTTGGATGATCCGGACTGAGCTGCTTTTTCGTTGGCGACGGTTGCTGCTGCACATTCGTCTGTACCGTGCTGGTCGTCTGCATGCTCTGACCAAATCCTGAGCAAAGGGAAAAGAAAAACGAGCCAGAAAAAAAAAATAGGTAAAAAGAATGGTCCCCAAAGGATTAATAAATGTGTGCTTAGCGTAACAGATCTTCCGCAAATGCGAGCTAAAGGTTATGCAGGCACGTGTCCGGTTTTAAACAGCAGAACATGAAGTCTACGTGGCATTTGGTACGGTTTGGCGAACGTTTGCTATTCCCACATCTAATCAATATCTTCCGGAAGTGGTATCTCGTCACTGTCAACTGTAACACTTCCCGCTAACCATCACCACGAACCCCCGCACAAGTTTTAAATGATTTGGGAAATGAGTTTTCACCTCTCCCGTCAATGATTGTGAGTTCGCTTGAGACTAGTAGCTAGTCTGCAAAACAATATTAGCAAATCAATCTGGTGCCACGGGTTCGGTCTTTGGTACCCATGTGCACCAAATTGCCCTTTCACGAAAGGTAATAGGCATTTCGGAAATGCAAGCGGGGCATTCCAAATCAACCGATCGTAATGACGTCGATCGATCGGTTTGTGGAGTTGTTCAACGAAGTGATTAGCGGGAAAGCACGCGGGTTTACATTTGAAATGGAATATTGATTATTTTCGCTTATCTTTCTTTATGTTGTTTACATGTGCGGAAAATAGAATCTTGTATTATACTTGATCGCTAATGGGAATCAATATTTCAGCTAATTAAGATCAAAATGAATAATAGAAAAGTGTTTTGTTCGGGTACTTCCGGTGAGTCTGATTCTTACGCTTGATACGTTTGGAATAAGATAACTCATACTTACCATTTTTTAGCCTACAGTTTGTGATTATGTCGTTCATTAATTCTTTATTTTTCTGTAACGAGAGTGGGGTATAAAAACAGAACATAATTAACAGGAGCATTAAAGGACGCAATACACGAGAAACGATCCACGGTGCACTTCTCTCATTAATCGATTAACTCGCATTACCGATTGGCATGCGTTGTACAGGAAGCGAATAAAAAAAATCGAATTAATTACCAGAATGCGCATCTGCGTTGGGAATGTAGCCCTCGAAAATACACCGAAAACTGACCCACGTCAGTCGTGTTTGTTTACAAGTGAAAATAAAAAATATACTTATTGCAACCTTACATGAGCAAATATTGAATTACCAGATCACGGAACGAGCACGCCTCAATATTGGTCGAAATCCGGCTACGTATTTTTTCGAAACATTTATCCAAGCACGGCTTGTTGAAGCCTCTCCAATGAAGTGGTAAATTGATGAGGTTGCGAGCGAGCAAAGAGATATTGAAAAAATCAAACAAACACTCCACTTGCAACTGATAAGCCTCGAAAAAAACCGCTTACTTTACAGAAGGTTCAAGCAGCCAATGAGCTGATGTCGCATAATTCAATCACATCCGCTCACAACAACGCTCCACTCCATGCACCCCGAGAGTGGAGATTGATTGAGAGGGAATTGTGAAAAATGGATACACAGTGTTCACATGTCAGCTGTAAGCTTCCTGAACAGAATCGTCTTCCGATTCCGGGCCCGGCAGTTCGTAATACATCAAGCAAACGACACGTGTAAACAAATGTACGAGAATGAAAGACATCCAATTGGCAAACGACAAATGTTGCCCCGTCCGCCGGCGGAGCTATTCCGGTGATACTGCAATTACAAGCCGTACAAGTGGAGCATAATCTCGTACTGTTGCGCTGCGCTCATAAATTTGCTACTAATTCGATCACCGATGTCAGCAGCGTTCGGAGGTTAGTGGTATATAGATAAGCGACGAAACGAGGGAAAACACTCATCATTTACATCCATATTCAGAGCAGCAAAGGCAAGCGGCCCGGCCTCTCCGGGTGCCGTGGTCATGAATAAATCAGTAAAAGTAACATTCGAACCGGCGACCGATGATGACACAGCTGCAGGGATGCAGCAATATTCTGCAAAAATAGAACACTTGACACACACACACACACACGCGAAGCGGTAACGAGCGGAACGCTGAGGTGTGGAACATGAAGTAACACTGTCTTTTTGCCAACGTTGTCTCTCTGTCCGTGTGTGATGATCCTACGCCATCCTACGGTGAGTAAAGTAAGACAAATCTTCCGGAAACATCACGCAAAGCGGAAATGCACGTGTGCAGAGCTTCTACAAGCACAAACATGCAAAAGGAATTGATGGAGAAGAACATTGGCAGCAAGAAAAAAGGGTAAAAAGAAAGTGAAATACATGTAAAGTTAAGTACAGCGCATATAGTTAATTTGAGACCACCGGCCTTTTTTTAAAGAGCAACATAATTGCTTAAATAAAAGTTTAGAATCATAGTGTGCATTGCCAATAAGCAAATATAGCTTGAAAACATAATCGAAAATGTAATAATAATAATTTTCATAAAAAACACGTAAAATTGAACGTAAAGTTGCGTTACGCACTGTACAATCATTTTATTTTTTGCATTAACTTGTAAAAGTGTCCAACGGCACATAATGATGGAAGTACTGCAGAAGCATATCGGCATCTCCATTTTGCATCATATTTCCATTTCGTAGCGCTTTCACGTTTGAATGGCGCACTGTAATCGCACGGAAGTGAATACTTCTATTCTTCCGCAAGAAAGTATGACGTTTATCCTAGACGACGGTTGGATATCGTTTGCATCCACCCCTTGGGAAACGGGTTTCCCGCAGCGTCTGCAGTGTTTACCCGCCCCGGATTAGTTTTCCCACACGTCTAACGAAGCGGTGGGGAAGCGTGGGATGGGAATGGGAAAGGATAAGAACATAAAATATACCGACAACAGTAACGGGGGTGCATGCGAAAGCACCCGCAGCTAAAATGATCCATCAACTCGACGGAGACTCGTGGCTCGTGCATGATAGCGTACGAAGACGCCTGATGAGTTTGTGTGTGTGAGTGTGTGTGTGCGAGATTTGATTTCTGTTTGAGGCTGGTAAACATGAAATCAAGAACCATTCGGCTACGGAATTGGCTCGAGGATGTTGAAAACGTGGAAAACAATCGAAAGCCTTCGCTTCTGCCTTCGATAGAAAAGGAGCGGTCTGCGAGAATTTGGTTGGTTTTGCACAACGAGTTGAATTCATTACAGAGTGAATGTGAAAAATAGTGTCAAAAATACTCAACAGGATATTATCAAAAATACTAACAGGATTAAAAGATACAATTGATGATTTTTTCATTTGAACAAAAGAAAAAAGAGAACTGTACATTGTCACACTAAAATCATGTTTAGTGAAAATATTGTTCATGAGGTAAACCGCGTCCTAATGGCTACAAATACCAGCCATCGAGCTCATTCTAGCGCGTGGGCAGCTCGACACATCTGTAAATCACAAGCTCACAGCCGATCGCTCATCCGCCGGGCCTTAATATCCTGCCGTGCTGCTAATCCCCGAACGTCACTAGTTTCATCCCATCATTAGTGTCGGGTCGAGCTATATATAGCTATGCCATCCCGTCTCGCATATCGTAGCCACGTGTGTGTGTGTGTGTGTGTGTTTGCGTGTTGGTGTTGCCATCCGGAAGCACCGGCCCGACGTTGGTGATGATGCCTTCGCCAATGACTTCCCGGTACGGCTTCAGCTTGACCGACCCTAAACCACAAAACTGCCTGTCAGGCTGGTCGCCAGGTCAAGATCCCGCAACCCCGTTTTGTGGTTTCATCTGCCGGTGACGTCAATTTGCGCCGTTTCAACCGAAAGATTCGTCCGCAAACGTAAACCACAACGCATTGTTCGGTGTTATTGTTGGTGTACGGTCGGTCGGTTGGTGACGCGCAAGCGGAAATGTGGCGGTAATTGTCTTCAAAATTTCAGCGCGATCGTGTTCAGCCGGTGCGAGTGAGGCTGGGGAAATTGAGAGAAAATTCGTCATCCGAGTGAACCACCAGGCGTCTCCATTGATTTTCGTTCAACAATTCCGCGTAGAAGCTTGTTTTTTTAAGTAACATTAATTTCAGCTTTGGTTTTGAACATCAATACATAACATTCTATTGTCGACAAAACTGCGAAGAAAAATGAAAGAAACGAACTACAGAAACCTATTGAAATTTAAACCCCAGCTCTAGCTTTATTCCATAGAATTGCCACCCACAAAATGGAAGAAAACGGAAAAACAATTTAATACCACTTGCACTTCCACTTTTGGAATTGCTTTGCATTCAAACGTCTAGTGTTTCAAAGAGCGTTTCCAAAAGATAATTTCACGGGAAAAGGATATTTTTGATGTTTCGTTTCAATCAAAATCAATTTATGGGATTTTTTTTTTATACGTTTTGTAGAAGACAAAAACAGGTGCGTGGTTGAACCGTCACTGGTACAAGATTTTTTGCTATTAACAGAAACAACTATTTCCCGAAAAAGCATTTGCCGGAAAAGCCCCACAATTTGAAAGCATTTAAAATGATTAATTTTGATTTTAAATACATTCAAACCGAAACCAAAAAGAGCCTGTTTTGATTACCGTCAAGCTCACAAACAGTAATAAGTTACTGACGTCATGACGGCTCCCAATCCATTAAATTGTGATAATAAGGCGGGCGGTAAGCTTATATTGGCGTAAATAATTACCTTCAGTAAGCGCATGGCGACCGCGTTGTAACTATTGACGGTGCAAGCAACGGCGAGCAGGATTGTACGTAAATTGTTAGATGCTTGATCCTACTAATTGGCATCTATTTGCGCTGACTTATTGCTACGGAGACGGCGCAACTTTCGATGGCGCCGAAGGTCCTTCGAGGAGTAGTGGTAGTGATTCCACACCATACATTCCTCTCTGCCGTCCGTTTGGAAACGGTTTCTCGCCCGGAGAAAGTTTTAGCTGGTTTTATTTTTAGCATCGATCTTTATTATTAGCTTCCAGACGTAGCGTGGGTAAGAAGCGTGTGTTTTTGTGTTTAAGTTTGTCTACCCGGAAATAGATGATTGAGAACTTTACAGCTATATTTATAACGAATCATTCACTGCGACTATTTGGAAGTATACAAGTCCTTTGAATAACTGAAGCTATATTCGATGAATAGTATCTGTTTTGGTCAAATTAAATTCTAAGAAAATCCCATACAAATTGCAATCGAAGAAAAAAAAACCGCAGATATCAATTGAAAAGCTGTTTACTTTTGTATTTTCTTCATTTTTTTTTTGCATTTTCTTCATTTTTTTTTCTTCACTATATATTATTAGTATTTAAATTAGCAATACTACTATACAAATATCTATTGCTAGGCTATGAATACAAAAGTAAATTTTAATAAATGATGCAAACGCTTATTCTATTTTACTGAAATCAAACTGGTTCATTCATTATTGTGTATTGAAAAAAATCAGGAAAAAATTTAAAATATCTTAAAGTTGCAACGAAATGTAATATATTATTCGTTATAAATCGTATAAGGAATACGCAACAATACAATCAGCTGCAAGTTTACTTCCCACTCCCTGAAACATACAGAACTGAACGAAACATTCATTCTTGTACGAACGAAACATTCCTTCTTGCCGCCCGAAACCATTCGGGTTGGTACACGCAACCTGACACCCTGACAGGTATTGTTATTTTTCACGAACAAATAACTTCCCGTGCAACTCGAAAAACCGGCTCTACCGGTGGCAAAATAATAAACCTACCCGAACACCTTCGCCCGCGTTCATTGCACTTACCTCAAAAATCAGTCTGAAATCTTGCTGCTCAACACGCAGCAGCTCGCAGGTTGTCTTCGTCACTACCGTGCTGTCCCGGGGCAGATCGTGCAGGATGGACTCGCCGAAGGTGGCTCCGACACCCAAATTACATAGTGTTACAGACAGCTGCAAGCAGATACAAGCGGAGGAAACAAACAAACACAAAGGAATTAGGCATCGATGTCAGATTAAAACAAAAAAAGGACAGCAATCTTACAGCTCCGCACCAGCTAAAACCAATTATTGCACGAATCCCAACCATGCGTACAAATTTATGAGCCCTAGCAGACACTAGAACAACACATTCGCTGGGCTGGTTTGGGCCAGCCGCACATAAGTGCGAGTGATTAAAGCATCATCTGCTTCACCGAACCGACGAAGCCTTTTGTTTTGTTTGTGAAATGTAACACGACACCCACATGCATTTACGCTCGAACAAAACCGAGCCATTTTAACCACCGTCACGTCTCCGGCAAAGGATTACGAGACTGTGTGATGCTGCATGTGACGCGTTCCCTTCCATTCCCTCTCCGTCCGTGTCATCGTTTCGCAAGGATGCAAAAATTACGGTACACCCAAAAACCGTGCCTGCTACAGAGGCAACTCATAAAATGACTGCAAAGTATGCAGCGAAAAAAAAAATCAGGTCGCTCTCATTTACTCGTTCGGAAAAAGCCGTCTCCTGCACTAAGTTTGGCTTGTGCAGTCTCCAGGCGCAGTTTTAGCTCTTCTGCGCATGGTACGAAACGGTGCTGCTAATGTTTTGCATTCATTTTATGGAAAAGTTAGCTGCACATTTAAGTGCACCGTCAACCGTGTATGAAAGCGGGCTTTTTTTGTTTGTTTGTTACGGCGGAAGTTTTATCAGAGAGGGAAAGGGCTTCTTCGACGCTTGCTGCGTTGGTTTGGGTTGGATGGAAAGCGACGGAACGATGGGTAATAATGAAGCAGGATGCATTTCCGCAGTAAAAGTCGCGTGGAAGCTGAAGCTTTTGTTGCTACGTAAACGAGGTGCAGCGAAGGGGAAACATTCTTTCACCGTGCTTCTTCGCAGCGCTCCTAATTTACCTTCCACCGCCTGATGGGTGGTACATTATCACCAAGTTTTGCCGTTGTTTTAATATTCTCTTTCGCTGAGAAAATCGAAAACTATATAAAAAAAACAATCAGTTTAAAAGTGGTTTTCACGATAGTTTTCTATTAAAATGAATTTTATTCTATTTTTTTATATCACGTGTACTTGAAAGGGTAATTAAAATATATTCTGAATATATTCATATATTCTGAAATTTAAAATATGGTAAAATTAATTGACTCATTTGTTGCCCAGTTTTCGGCCTTTATTCTGGCGAAACTTTATAGAATATTTATTTGATCTAAATAACCACCATACACATTCAATCTGTTCCGATCACACAGGCTGTTGGTGGGGAACAAAAACAAAAGCAGGGAAGCAATTAAGTCACAAACTGGATTCGAAAACAAATGCATCTTCTCCCACCGCACGTCAGACCGGTGCAATCGCTTGTGATGTGATTTTTTTGTTCTTGTGCTGGAAAATTCAATTTCCCTTCAACCATCCCGCGAACGGAAGTGGTGGGAAGCTTTTCCACCATTTCTAAAACTAACAAATCACCACCGAGCAGGAAAGGTCGAACGACCGGGGACAAAATTGACAAAGTAATTGTGCAACATCGAACGATCAATTGATTTTCGGAGTGAAGCGGGAAAACAGTTCCACCCGAACCTTTCTGGTTGCGCTTTTGTTTTTGTGTCTGCCTCCGTCTCCTATCACCTCCCATTTACATCTGGCAAACGTCTGCTCGTTTGATTCCGTCGGTGAGGGGAAATTGAGAAAGAAAATGTAAAAATCTACCACCACCCTCGCTTTGGCGCTCTTTGTTTGTGAACGAGGGTGGGAGAGGCACGGTGCATCGACTTCCTGCGGAAAGGTGGAATGCACTTTTCGCTTCCAATTTGGTGGTAAAGGAACGGGCATGGGCAGCAGCGGAAGGAATGGATTGAAAAAGGGCACGACAAGGACTAAAGGACCGAAGCCGCAAATCAATTCGACTGAAGTTTGAACAAATCTACCACAGCAACGCTTTCGGATTTCGAGCTTTCCGAGGTTCGGCACAGGTTCGTTGATCCCCGTTGCGCAAATCCCTGAATAAAAAAAGGGAAACCAACAGCTGAAGCGACATCCCTGTCCCAATCCAATCGTCGAACGGCTTTGACAGGCCCCCTTCTAACCCTGAATCAACTCAACGCCCGGTGCCCTCCGAGACCGCCCTTCCCTCTGTGGTGCGGTTTTCCGGCACAATTTGTTTCACTCATCTGTAAAACAATTTCCATTTTCTCCGGCAGGCATTCCCTTTTCATGGGTTCTGCCTATCTTGGCTGCTCCAGCCCGTTGTACCGAACGGAACCGAAATCAATCACATTTTGCCCTTGAAGCGTACCGATTCGGCCAATGGTGGGAAGCTAGCGAGGGCGAGCAGAACGCGGAGGAGAAGGAGATTGTGTTCCAAATTCTCGTCCCCTGTAGGAGTGAGCTGGAATTTACCTTATTACGACGACGCCGGTTCGATGTGACGCTGTAGCGTCGGTGTCGCTTGAGCCACATCTCCTGGCCAGGTGAGGTGACGCTGAGGCGTTGCAGGATAAGAATTGATTTTCGGATTAGTTTTTTTTCCCTCTACTGTGCCTTTACAGTTGCGGGAAGACACTTTTGTGGCACTGTCTTAAAGTGGAAACTGGCTTGAATTGCGCTATTATTTTACACCGGCACCGTTCGGAACGATTGTTTTCGTTGGATTCGTCATCGTTTGAGCGCGCACTTCAAATGTTTTCGATTGTTAAACGTTTTCGATTCTTTATGACGAGGAACACTAATACGAATAGCGAAACTAAAACTTAAATAACAGAATAAAAAAAAACAACTAAATACAGAACCAAAGAATAAATCGCAAAAATCGAAAAAAAAACACGAAACAAACCGCATTGCACCAGTAAAAGGGCCAATAATGTTCGCCTCAAAATTGTGTCAACTTTGCCCAGAACAAACTACAACAACATGCTTCTCCCAGCCAAACAACTCCACCATTTGGCCATTGTCATTCTCTGTTCTCGAGCACCATCAGCTTTTGCCCGGTTTCCATGCCCCAACATCCACGGTCTGTTGATAAACTTCCCCTGCACGGCGCACCGGAGTCTCAGCTGGCGCACGGGAGCCACACAGACCCAACACAAAAACGGCACAAAAGGCCTTCATCCTGGGCTTGTCCCGGGTGTGGGACAGAAAATCGATGCCGGGAGACTTCATCTTGCGCCACGCGACATCCCAAACGCTGCGGAAGCCGACGGGGCGGCGTCCATATTCAGCGCAACACATGCGAACACTCGTAAAAATATCGCACCATTGTCACGTACTTTCGTGTGTGGCTCATTGTCCTTTTCTTCCTCGGCTCGACGAACCAGCCCGTCCTTTCGGGTACGAACATCAAGCCATGGTGTACTTTTGCTAGCAGAAATAAGAATCTATGGAAAGAAAGTGGCGATACCGTGAAAGAAAGAGGAAGGAAACGATATGCTGGAGGCGATCAAAAATATCATCTTATCTGACAAAATGTGCACACGTCGTCGTCGTTGTATCGCGCTCGAGGAAGCTTCGTGTGGGAATGCTTACAATAAGGAGATTCCTTCCGTCGCGCACGGTGCGCCGGTAGTTCCGTGCATCGGAATTACTTGAATTGAAACGCTTCTCGAGCAGTGTGTTTTCGTGGTATCATATAGACGAGAATTGGTGTTGAATTGTATTTTAGCACAGATATCGTTGGTAGTAAGTGCTGCGAAGGTTTCTTCTGAACTGATAAAAAAAGGTTCTTCATAGCAAAAGTTGTGTAGATGCTTCTTTTTCAAACACTAAATTGAACCGGAACATTGTGATCAGTTTGATCATTTTTAGATCGTCTTTAGAAGAAGAATCGTTGCTGTTCTTTTAACGCCTCAAAATTTTTCCTATAGTAAAGAAAAGAAAGTTTTCTGAAACATAAAAATTAAAACTGTAACAAGAAAAACGTACTATTTATCCTATAACATAATCACCTCCTTTTAGACCTAAGTTAGACACCAACGTCAAACAATCAACTAGGAAAATCTTCTAATGATCATCCGTAGCCAACTTCAACAGCCTTCTCACACAGTTTCGTACAACGTTTCCGCATTTATGCGGACTGTCCCCTAGAGGAGCGTACCTTTCGTACCTTTCAACCTATCGTCCGAAAAACAAGGGGCAAAACTACCACCATCCATCATCGATTTCATCGCTCCATCCTAACCGTAACCGTCACCGATGCCATTGAACTTGACAGGTTCTAGTCCGGGCGGCGTATGATTGTTATTCTTTTTTTTTTTTTTATTCCCGGGGCTTTCCCAGCCAGCAGCGTCGGCACCGGGGCAGTTATCGTGAAAGGTGAAATTATCGTTAATGTAAAAGTTTCCGATGCGCCCGGTGTGATGGGAAAACGGAACGGAAAACGGAAAAGAACTCCGCTGTCCGATCCCGCCGGCACAGTTCGCCGATCATTTTGAAAAGTCCAACTTTGAAGCTTCCCAGATCGTTCGATAAAGGTTCGGTCGAGTTGATTTTTTTTTTTACTCTTGTTGCCGTTGTTTCGTTTCGTTCACGCAATATGCTCCCGGTCGAAAGCGCTCATTTATGTTCTTCACTTCACACAAACGAGACAAAAACCTCGGGCCCGGCGAGATAATTTTCCACTCCAACGGGCGCTACGCCGGTGCGAAAAGGAGATGAGCAGGATGAGTGTTTCGGCTACGGGGATTTCTGTACATATTTTTTAACTTCTCCTCACGCTCCACGTTGGTGGCGACCCTCCGCCATGTTTCCGCCCCACTTTCTTATCATTCAACACACCGGGTCGCTCGTTAATCTTGCTGAAAGCTAAGGAGCTAACGTTTTGTCTACGTCCCCATCCAGCGCATACACCGCCCGTGGGGAGGTAAAGTTGTCAAAAGTTTAAATATTTGTTTCATCGCCGTTTTTTTTATTTGCTTTCTTGTTTCGTTTCTCTTCTTCCCATTCTGCTTTCCCTTCGCGAAAGGTTCCACCGATTTCTTTTTCCTTTCTTTCACTACCGTACACGTTTGGGTACCGATAAAACGAAATTGGGAAATGGTAGAAGCTTTTCCGAAGTTTTTCCCGTTCCACCTGTTATTGCTCCAGCCCGCAGTAAGTGAACGAGGCCAAGAGGTGAAGTTGGACAGGACTGGTTTCGGTTCGACTTGTTGCTGCGGCGTGTGTATGGAAATTTGAAAGGAGAGAGAAGGAGAAATTCTTTTAATTCTAAAAAACACGCTAAATAGTCCTCCAATGATGCTCTCACGGTTGAGGAAAGTAGGTACTAGCGATGATTAATTACATGTGGTACGAGAATTGAGCGAAACAAGCACTGTAATACGACAAGAATTTCGTTTTTTCTCTGACTTTGTAATGCTCTCCAGTTAGTGCTTAATTAAGTGCGGTGCCAAGCAAATATCCACGTCCTCTCGAAATAACCCGCCGACGGAGCATAAGAACGAGCCCAAAAAAGTACAATCACACACAAAAACGACGGATACGCGAAATAAACTCTAGAATCCCACCTCACTCGGCGTATAAACGGCGATTCAGGACCTTTTTGTTTCGGCGATTTGCCGACGGCGCAGTTAATGAAAGTGGCCTCTCGCCGAGTACGATGGCGATGTAATCGTGTGATGCTTCGCTCGGGTTTTCCTTCGTGCGTTGTGGCAATGTTTTTTTTTCACTCATTTCGTCGAGATTTGGAGATGAGAAGTTTTGGCATAACTTTCGCCGGATCTGTACCCACCAGAAGTGCAGCGGAACAATGCAAGTAGTAAGTGACTGCCGCTCTCTTCTTTCGGGAGTTCATCAGGGAAGTGAATTTTCCAGCGTTGGGCGTATTTGAAAGTTTGAGGCAAATGTAAATGTTTTAAGGATTTTTTTACAATTTTAGCCCAAAGTATTGCTAATTGAAAATTATAACTCACTATTGCTTGGATCTTGACATGCGTCTGAAGATTCTTGACCATTAAGTAAAGCTACTAAAAGTCAGTCAATTTGCTTGCATACCCAATAAAAAAGTTTAGCGATCATCCATGGGGAACATCGTTCGGGATTTAAAGCATGACATTTGGAGCATTTAAAGCAAAAAAAAAGGATCAATTTCCATCAAGAGCAGCTTAAAATGTTATTTCCCGCATAAAGGAATGTCCGAACAACAACCACCTGGCTTGCTCCTGTAGCAGAAATCTCTTGATTCCGATCCAATCATCCCACGGAAGCAACAGAAATAGCGTCGAGTTTCGTAATTTTATGTCATTTTAATCTTCTCCGTATAGCACCAGAGCTCCCCGCAACAGCTCCCCGGCCGGCGGGGAGATTATGCGTCGCAGGCGATGGACGCAAAAATAGAAGATCAAACACCTTCGATGCGGTAGTATTACCGCATTGCAAAAACAAGACTTCCCTATGGGCGGCGAACGGAATAGTGACCGACGCAGAAGATGAACTGGATTAATGCTCACCCAATCAGGTCCCTGGACGGAGGGCATGGAAAGCGGAGATTCAGGGCGTAACGTTCTCGCAGGGAAATGCTGCTTCCCGAAGCTGCTGATTAATTCTCAGCCGTTTCTCACACCCGGTTGGTTATGAAAGCCTGACCTGGCGGAACGATCGCGCAAAAGTCTCCCGAGGTTCACAAGGATTCCACGCTTAGGACCGTGCAAGCATCAGTCGACGATGCGTCGTCATCAAACATCAAGATTTTATCGTAAAATACGATCCATCCATCCATCTAGCGGGCATTCCGATGGTTTCACTGTGTGAAAGCCATCCCCGTTGGTGTCTGGTGGTGCTTCCGGACGATGGCTTGTGCTTCAGAAGCCGGTCGGAAAACCTCGGTTCGACCAAAAGCTCCTGTTTACCACACACCGAACCGGGGAGCAGCACAGAAAGACACAGAAGGGCAGTCACTTAGCGTCGGAATGGTACCATAAAACCTGGGAATCTACATAAAATGGCATTATGTCACCGTCAGCACGGGCGCGACACTGGTGCCGTATATTGAAGGGACCTGCCTTCGAAGAGGAATGCCTTGGAGAGTTCATTCCACTACTTAGTAGCTGGCCCGGGGACCATGGGGAGCTTAGCGTTACTTTCACCACCGAGTGTGCTCCAGTGGTTAGGTGCAGATTGTTGCACTGCAGTGTATCCGAATGGGTCATTGCGATTATCCGTTTTCTGTTCTCTTCCAAAGGTTTCCTCTCCACGAGGAGAACCCTCGGGAGCTTCGGTGGGCTTTCAGAGAGCTCGAAAACAACCGATGGGCGAAAACAACCGAGGGGATTACAGTAGAGAGCAACGGACTATAGTGACGCATGTCACACGATTAGAAGAGTTTTGACTGTGTGCCTCATCACATCGAGACTAAATTAGACATTCCCAGAACCGCCCTATTACCTCCAGAATCTCGTCAAACTCGGGCATGGCAATAAGTTTTTAGGATCGATTTCAACTTTAAAGACGATGTCTTTCTTCTGACACGGATCAAATACTCGCTTGCAAAGAAGCTCCCGGGCGGGAAGCGGGAAGATGCACTTCGCCGGTAACTTCAATCGGAACCAATCAAGCGCCAACGTGTAACGCTATCCCCAATAAGACTGACTCCGGGCGAAGCAGGGTGCTTACCCCGTGTAGATGCTATCCGTGACTGATTAACGGCATTTGCATCTCGGCACTTCCGTGTTCATCAGCGGGCCAACCAACGAAAGGTATCACGTCACAAGCGAATCAGTGAAGCGAGTAGGTTCAAATCGTTCTCCACTCACATTGTGGGACGCAGTACTAGGGGTTCATTTCACCCATTTTCCTGCAGGAGGTGCTCTACAGGTTGTGAGCTAAGCTCCATAAAATATTCGTTCATCGCCGCTGCCGGGCTTCAACCATAAAATTCCTTATTATTACCACCGACGGAAAGAGCTGCACCTCAAATTGTTTTCTGCTCGTCGATTTCTTTCCATCGCGTTCTCCGGTCGCGCATCCTTTTGTTCCAAACTGCCAAGCGCTGGTATGGGATACCTTAGAATCAGAATTCTATTTTTCCGTTTCCGCACCGAAACGCGAGACCAAATTGATGGCGATTGTAATGTTCACCCATCCATTACCTTTATGGAGGTTTTCCCGTTCCGTACACCCTGTTGCTTCACGATCATTCTCATTCGTTCCCCGTTCCTAATGGACGATAGTATGCAGGAAACATTAAAGGAAAATTGAAACGTGAAATGATACCGGTGAGAAGTCGCTAAAGCTGCCCTGGGAGTCTGTTCCCGGTGCGAAAGTTTCGATGGCAAACGATGTCCCCATGGCCTCGGAAGTGGAGATTATTTCCTACGTTTCTGTGTTTTCCCCGTTTTTTTTTCGTCACATTCCGATAGAACCCCCATAGGTGGCACAGACAGGTGAGACTCCCGGTTCCCTCGGGCACACTGGAATGATAATGAAAATTGTGCACTCGCACATGTCGGGTCAGCCTGACTTGGGCTCTATGCGTACGACCCTATGTGGCGATGTAGAACTACAACTTGACAGTTTTACAGCATCCTCGCATTGCGGGAACCCCTCCCGTTTTCGCCACAGAGGGAAAACTTTTCGCCCCAAGCATCGCCGTGTATCGTGAGTTATTAGTGGCTTAAAACTTGCACTAGCGAAAAAACAGTTCCGCACAAGTATGCTTCCAAGCGGCAGCTGGGAGAGATCGTATAAATTTTAGACTGTACTATCATATTTCGCTAGTTTGGGGCCCGAGTTGCGAGGGTGCCGTTTTTTCATTTCTTCTTCGAGCCATGTGGTTTTTCCCATGGATGGCAAAGTTTATCGAGTGATCATTGCCGTTAAAGTAACGTTTGAAACATGAGTTGACAAACTGTGATAGCAAAGTTTTTAACACATGTTGTATTTAACGAATTAAATTGTTCCATTTTGCTTTGCTTTTTAGTAGTGCTTTTGTTTGTTTAATAAAATTGTGAAAACATATAAGAAAATGTGAATATTTTTGTATATGGAAATTAATTTCCATTCTTGTTGTCTTTCAAATTAATCTAGCTAGAACTGTCTACTTAAATGCTGTGCTATAAAATTTAAGGAACTAAACTAAACTACAACTAAACGTGAAGATAAGAACAAAAAACAGCTTTTAAATAAAAGTAAAAACAAGTTGTTTTTTTTTGTTGTTGTAAAACACGACAACGATAACACAAATATCAACACTCCAAAAACAGTCACGCTGTGTAGGTGTGAGAACACAATCCGCGCACGAGTACGCACACGCGATCTTATCGAGCACACAGCATCATGTTCACGACCAACGTAAACCACCTTGCACCGACGGGGGAGCCATAAAAAAAAGTCCACCCGGTTACTCTGCCCATTATCGAAGAGCCGCGGATAATTAGTACGTTTTGTTGTGTCGCGCGCACGTTCCACATACTCTCTCACTTACACACACACACCTGATGTCGGATTCCATACGCACACGTGTGTTGTCCCGCGAGATAAGCAGCGCCTCTCTAGAGTGCCCCGCAAGGGAAAGCATCGTGTCGCCGTGTGCATTAGAGCGAGTTTTGAAGTGTGGAGCCTCAAAGCTCGGCGGGAAGACGCGAGGAACTGTGCGCGGATAGCGGAAGCAAAATATGTGAAAATTACAGCGCCTGAATCTGTCCAGGGCTCTGTCACAGCAGCAGCAGCAGCACCAGCAGACCACTTGATGTCAACACGGACGTTGTGCCGCCTGACAGCTACGTTTGTAATGAAAACAGGTTGACGACGATGTTTGCGCTCGGCGCGCTCGACAATTGGCCTTCACCTTCAACACACCGGTGCGGGAATCTGACCGTGAGTGTGGAGAGACAAAAAAAGGGGAAGAAACATGGAGAAACAAAGCACTGAATCACAATCACTTGTTTTATTCGCCACTCCGCCTGAAACCGAAACAACACGCGCATCGGCTTTCGGAAGATGGGTTTCCTTTTTTTTTTTGCCTGACTGTCCAGTCTTGCCCGTAACCGAAAATGGAAGGTAAATTTCGTCCACGTCCGCCAGCTCACTTTGATTGCTTTCCTCGTTTTTTTTTGTGTTTGCTCTCCGGTGGTTTAGATCAGACGCATTTTACATTTTTCATCGTTTCGTTCGTACCGACGGCGCGTTTTGTTTTGTTTCGTTTTGTTTTGGTACGCATTCCGTGCGCCACTATCCTCACACCAGCCGTGTCCGCCTCAACCCGTCACCCAAAGGACAGAATGTTTTATCGTTCAGGACAGTAAAAACCTTTTGAGCATTCGTTTGCAAATAAATGGTCGTGTATGAGGCGCCACCGAACAAACCAGCAGTACTACGCACTACGGAGTGCAAAAATAACGAAAAAAAAAACCTGACTAAACATCACCCACTCCGGGCACACTGTTGCACCGCACCGGACCGTGCGTTTGACACTGACTAATAGCACATGACGTGACAGCGTTGCGTCGTGTTATCATCACCCTAAGCATCTCTCTTTCTCTCTCTCTCGTGCTGGCTGCTGCTGCACTAACACCTGTACACGAGGAGACGGGTGCTTATCGTATTGCGTTCGCCGCTGGATTCTCTCGTTGGAGAATGGAAATTGTTCGACGCAACACACAGCAACTCCTCCAGCTTTTGCTCGAAGGTGGCGATGGTGACGGCGTTCACGTACAGCTCACTTTGACAGATATACGGTACGAGGCTAAGTGAACTGCGCAAGGCTCGTGTTTGGCACGCGTTTCACCTGTCATCGAAGGAGGATATCATAACTGAGCGTTAGTAGAAACGGTTTTCAGTGTGTGATGGATATTGATGAATCATTTTTAAGCGATCGAAAGGTGCAGATTGAGGCACGATTTTTGTACATTCAGTTGTTGCTGAATAGTAGATGGATGGACCCGATTTACTAGTGAATAATAACTAAAGCCTCATGATCTTTTTCATTCCTCGGTCTGAGCCACATTAGATAACATTGGAAAATAAAACTTTATTCTGATGCTGTACATATTTTTCTCTACACACTGCTTTTTTTATAACACACACTCGTTAAGTGTTGTTTAAATCTTTCCGACCCATGTGCATGTGCGTGAATTTATAATTTGACAGGCAGATATATTTACACCCCCCGAAAATAATTAAAACTACGCTACACAGCACTTTCGGCACGCGCGCACGCACGAACTGGAAACAATTGCTAGTCAGCATCGCTAAATAATCCCGCACCGTTCGCGGTGCGAGTTCGAGGCGCGTTCGTATGCAAATCCGCATAAAGTTGGTGCGAATCGCGCCACGGACATGGTTCGCATGGTTCGGGTGACAATTCGGGGCGAATCGATTGTTATGCAAATATGCACCGCACAGCAAAAGCCCCACCGTTCGATGCATTCGGCGGGCTTGCACGGCTGAAGTAATTATAAATTATTCATTGCATTCGCGAACTACGGAAATTACGCGGGCGCGAACCAAGGCCGGCCCGTTTCGCATCCGGATCGGTGATGGTGTGTGAGATCTAATTTTATTCACATGAGAGTAGTTTAAATATACGAGCGAAATAAGAAACGATCCGAACGATCGAAACTCTCGCAAAGGGATGAGCAACAATGAAAGGGAAGAAAAAAAGCTTTATGAAATATCGCATGCATCAGCACGAAGATAAAATGACATCGTTTCTCCCCAAAAGCTTAAACCTCTATTATTATGTTTCACTAAAACCCGGTGTCGTCGCAACATTCAAAAAAATGACAAAGTGAAAATAATCGACGAGATCCTATCAAAGTAAGCGACCATCATTAATCCCATCATAATACCCCCATTATGCTGATGTAAACAATGAATGTTTGTATTTGTCGCCGTTGCGATACTTGTCTTGTTTTGTTTGACTTTTTTTTTCTACACCTTTGTCCCTCGCAAATTTTTCGTCATCGTCTGGGCGGTGACGCAAATGGTGCGCCAGCGCCTACGAGGCTGGGCATGGAAAAGTCAACACAAAAATGTGAAACCCTACACACTCACCAGGCGCGATAGGAAGCCCACAGCGTGGCTGGTGGCTTAGCTACAGGTACGTAAGCAGATTACACGTCTGCATGGGAATAATCATAACAAAACGCAGCGAAAGCGATCATCACAATGAACACAACGCGCACGGGATGAAGCAAAGAAGGGTGATGAATCTGAACAGGAAATGTAGCTTTATTGATTCAATACTTGTCTCACATATAAGTCCTGACATGGTAGATATTAAATGAATAATGACAAATAATGGAAGAGTATCACAATGTAAGCAAATAGTTGAGCAGCTTTTGAATAGAAATAATTATAAATTCCACAAAATTTTTATTGAAATCAACGTCAGCCTTCACTGTTGGGATCATTATCGAGTTTCTAACCATTGTACAAACACTTGGGGCGTGCATTACGAGTTTTTGAGCAAACAAATCGGAAGTAATGATTTGCTACGCATTTTGTAAGATCTGCAATGTTTGCGCAATCGTTTATTAAAGGCAACTGATGGAAACATTCTAGAAAACCCTATACAAAGTGGTAGACTATTTGACGCAGGACGAAATACTTTGAAATGTTGAGGCACTGTGGACTTTAGAGATGCAACCCTCACGGGTGCGATTCGAAATTTGTCATCTATTTGATTCGGAATGAGATGAACTTTTCCGAACGGCCGTGCTGACTATTGAAGCTATCCGTAGAATTTGCTCTTCCGGTTGCACGAGCGCACCAGTGCATGTTCCGTGCATACTTCATGTCCTTCGGAAGTAGGCACGGTGAGTGGGAAATTCCCGAAATATCATTACGCTTCGTCCGAAGTGCATTCGTTATGAGTTTGCGTTGCTCTTGACAAACTTGACTTCTGCACAAATAGACACTCGTTCCGTACTTGACCGCCGCCGGGACGTCAGACGGTGCGCGATGGGAAAGCAAACGTTCCGAAATTACGGCGCTTCCCAGCAAAACGATGATGCACCGTCCGTGCGAAGATTAGTTTCATTTCGTCCATTGGTCCTGTGTTTTATGCTGCCGGGCACACAGGAACACAGAATTCATCGACAGATTCCCGGCTCCATCCGGCATAATGAGGTGTTGCCGATGAGCCTTTTCGTGCTTGACCGGCATCGAACAAATGGGTTTACGTATGCACACCTCGTTTTGCGCAACCCTGGTGGAGAAACAAATCGATTACCTTTTATTTGCTTCACCGTTCACGGTGTGAGTGAGTTTGTGTGTGTACGATGGGAAAGCTCATCCAACTGGCGACTAGATGGATGCGACTAGGTAGTACACATGTGAGTCGACCCGCAGGCAAACGCCTGTACACGGACTCCCAGACATCGGACCATCCAACCATCAAGCCAGCCAGCCAGTCAGCCAGCCAGGATGTGCACATCGTTGGATTCATAAATACCGATGTACTTCCAGCGTTCCAGACCATTCCTTCCCGCTTCAGGCTCCAATGGTTTTCAATGGAAATTTCACCCGGCCGGTGTGTTTATACTGCCGTCTCCAATATTCATCTCCAGCCCGCTCCGGGGCGACCGGGCGGCATCCCAAAACGCATTTGTACAATGTACTATGCATTTGATAATGGAGAAGGAAATCGTTCCGAACATGATGTAAACGCGCACACCCAACACATCCCATGCAGCTACATGGGACTACAAAATACTGTCTTCGCAAGGATCCTGCAACGGCAAATAAGCGTTCAAGTCCGGTGCAAGAGTTGAACTTTATGCAAAGCGTGTACCTATCAGACGCCAACGGTCGACCATCGATGGGTATAGTCAGTCAGCAGTCCAGGCCAGCCCTTCAGCATCCGCATATCCGTACGGATATCCTACGTTAATATTGCTGTGTGCGGTGAATGCATTTCCAAGAAAGAGCCGGTTGACCTTCCTTGCAAACGCCAAACTATAGGATCTGTAGAAACTGTGGTACCATTGTTCCAAATGCGGATGCTGTTTTGCAATACGGAAATATAGCTGAAATATTACACGACGTCCAGTGCCGGAAACAAATCTTTATGGAAGATAAAAATAGTTTTTCTTTCTTCTGAGAGATGCCGGCAGTGGCGTAACCAAAGATCAGATGAGCAGCTGATTTGTGGTGCAAAAACATCTCGCATATTACATCAAATTTAATTGAAAATTGCTCTTCAGGGTGTAAGAAGATACCAACCCAATTTAATCTGTTAAAGCAAATAGCTAGAAGAATCATAGAGTGCTTCGTACTAAACTCCAAACATTACCGACAGGTGCGTCATGGAGAGTGTGATCACATGAGAAGCACGTCTGTTGTCCGTTTACTTCTTGGGGTGAGGGAAGGTGTTAGAAAATCATTTACTAAAGTGATTGTTCTTATTTATTTGAATGCTTTCACCCCCATTCACCAAAGTCGATATTAATTTTCTTCTCGAATCAATCAACCCGTATGAACATTATTTACGCAAGCATATCCTCGTTCAACACCTTTTCCGAATGCAGCGGGCAGCTAAAATACCCCGAAGGGAATTTTGTTTCGCAACGCGTGTGTTTAAGCGATCTCCGTGGACCAAAATCGATCGCGAACCCCGCGCGCATCCCAACCGGAGTCGGAAGCAATAAATTACTTTCCACCAAACCATCGCGCCTCACTCCAACCAATCATTGCATACCCCCAGGCGCTGGTAATGATGTCAGCTGGATGTTTCTGCCTGATGCCCATTTCCTGACCCCACCGGTACGCAACAACCGCGCCACGATACCGGGTGCCGGAAACTGTGATAATAATCACGATAAAAATGCTGCCAATAATAGTGAGCGCCCAATATGGAGGTCGGTGGTTGCGAGAAGTGAGGGGAGAGAACAGCGGAAAAGAAATAACAACAACACAAGCTATATTTTTTATCCCCATGCACGTCGATGGGATAGAGAGTCAAGCAGGCTGCGATATCGTTCTCCGCCAGAGGACGCCACTTACGTCGCAGTCAACAAGTATTTGCGCTTGTTTACCGTAATACTAATTGGCTGCTGTCAACGGGACCGGTTTGCCAATCAAACAATCGTACCATTCTTGAGACGATTGTTGCGTCCGGGTTTTTTTTTTATATTTAGCGTGAAGGAGTATTCTCCCGAAACGTACAAGAACAGCTCCAGTGGCTGTCAACGGTGTGTGATAAAGCTAACCTTTGCCCAGCGAAATCGGAAGCGGTCGAAACGAACCGAAGCCGCGCTCATTGAGCAGACCGTTTGATAAATAATTAACGAACGGATACCAACGTCGAAAGGTATCCTGCGGCTGTGGTGTGGGCAAATCTTTCACCGGACCGGAGTCGCGCAATTGGTGAACGCTAGTTCCCATTCACCACTGGCGAAATAAAATGGCAAAGACCGCACTGACCACACACTCGCTGCCGACTCTCGGACGCTCGGTTTGCGTTCACTAATTAGCAGAAGATTAAGCGGGAAAGTGAAGGTTTTGGTTCCCAATTTCGTTTCGCATTCAGGGAAAGTTCCGTTCCACGCGCCGAGCCGGTGGCGATGGTCAATTTCGCCATCGGTTGCGCCATCGGGCCGGGACTGCTCCCGGTGATAGTAACGTTGGCTCGGAACGGAATGAGCCGGCCCAGCGATGGAAAGTCCGATAACCTAAGTGGAGCTAATCAAGATCTTCATCATGCTACCATCGTACGGATTCGCTAATCCGATGGGCTGAACGGAGACTGTGATTCTGTAGTGTGGCTTTTTTTTTGTCTCAATTGTCAGTTGGGCGCAATTTGATAAGCCGTGATTTGGAGTATGGATTGCATTCGTTGACAATCTTTGGTTGTATAAATGGAGATGATTAAAAAGATTATATGGCAGATAATATGCATTTGCTTTATTTGCTTTTTTGTATCTATTACGTAAACAATACACTGCAGTGGAATAAATTACGTTTTAAAAGTAATTTAAAGATGAATTGTTTTACTTACTGCTGCTAAACTATTTAGATGCTCTTAATTACCTGTAAATATAAAAAGAAATGTTTTTAGTTACTAACATGAAAGATGAGCAATAGTGGAAAATAAGGCAAAATTAAACTTAGTTTTACAAATGCCTGACCTATTTGAGGTTGGTGTTTTTGCGCCTAATATGCGTATTCGTTGTTTTATATATAAATACAATATTTTATTGCCATTTTTGTTCCACAGTCTTATGATTACGCAATGGATTTTAGAGGAAAATTCGAATTAAATTTTTGATATTTTTAGGAGATTAAACTTTTCGCAACAAAAAAAGGTTTTTGTTTTGCGAAACCGAGCTAACATAAATCAAAAACCGAATTAATAACGGATAAATACCCATGAGCCAGCATCCGATAAAAGCCAAACGGAGTTGTTGAAAAAAATGGCAAAAAAAACGCAAAAAAACGAAGCTATTAAATAATCAAACCATTACTCAAACGCAACATCTAATGGACCGAACTGCAGTGAAGGAAAGGGTTGATAAACTCGTGAGATCACACCCATTGGTGCATCAAAACTCTTCGCGTTCACGCAAGCCACTAAACGGCCACTTTCCCATAACCGCCAGCGCCAGCGAAACCATCAGTTGCAGCAAACAACAATTGAACAAATTTCAAACAAAATAGCATCATAACAAACCAACGGAACGGGGGGGGAGGAAAAAAATCGCATGATTTCAGCACTTTTTCCACCCCATCGAAGAAGCGCCACCGGAGCCGGACCGCCTTCTCTCCCTCTCTTATTCCCAACTGTTGTTTCACTTCGTTCCACTTGACGATCGACCACGGTGATGTCCATGAACTTTGCGAATCGCAGAGCTACTTCCACGTTTTGTTTTTGTTTTCGTTCGAAGCGCCCTGGCAAGCAATGACAAGCAAAAAAAAAACAGGCAAAACCAAACATAAACCGGCGCCATCAAAGCAGTTTGCGCTAATTATCGCTTGCTGCTCGATCGAGCTCGCACACCAACCCCGAGCCGAAAGCAAAACGTGGAAGATCAACTTCGCGGAGACACGGAGGAAAAACAAAGCAACGCCTACAGTGCAATTGCCTAAATTATTTCCCTTCCTTAACTTTAAGCATTTTTTGTTTGTTTGCTCATACTTCATACGGTAACTGAAGATGGCGACATTAAAATAACCGCAAAACCATCAATACAGCTTCAACCTCCGCGCGTTAGTGAGTGAGGTCATTGCCATCCGCCATGCCGATGAGGCGCGTCGCTCACCTACGCACCCACAGCACGCCATCTAATTGCCGGCGTCGTCAACATGGGCGCTTTTTTCTTGCGTCTGTTTTACTCCCCGTACAATTATCGCATCGAGATGACACTCGACTCCCGGCACGGACACACTGCTGGGAAAATCATAAAACAATCATCCTAACACGCCCGCAGCGGCTCGTCGCCAGCGTGTGGGTGGTATGGTAGGAACTGACGCCGGCACGAAACCCCAGCATCCAAGACAGCGAGCGGAAGAGTTGAGAAAGAAACGATAAAACTGCAAACGGATTTATCTCCCATCTAATGCCAGCAACAAAACCCAACCCAACGAGCAGGAAGAGAAGGAGAAATCGGGCAGCGCACCTTATCTGGCCCGACTGTCAGCGGCAGCTGTTCGGGTTGATAATCACCTTCAGTGGATGCAGCCCTCACATGCAACTTGCTCACCTTTCCCCTGCCGGAAGCTTACTGTTGCCACTTTTTTACCACAATCTCGCTTGTCTCGGTCACGTGCAGACGGGTGGAAAATTTGTGCAATTTTTCCACAACCTCCGGTGTAACGTCTTGGCTGGGTGCATTGCAAAATTATGCCCGCGTTTTTTCATAGATTTCCCCCCCTAAGTGGTCGTATTATGAGTTTGCCTTCTTTTGTGGCAGACGGCGTCAGTCTACGGAGAATCTAGTAAGGGGTTTGGACGCGATTTTGATTTTTTTTACTTACAACAATCATGTCTGTCATTATATATGTTTTTTTTTTGAGTGGACAAGCAGAGCAGAGTTTTTTTAAGAAAGGAAATTTAGTTAAAAATTATAAATTATTTTAAATAAACATATTTTAAGTGATTTTTCATATACGTAAAATATATAAAGGATGCTGTGAACATTAAAATTGCATAAGACTACACATTAAATTGGTATGCATAAAATTGTCCATAAAGCTAATAATGATTTAAAAAAACTCAATTAATATGTAATTACTTTGTTGCATGTAAAACAAAAAAAAACTTGTTGAAACCTTCTCTACTATTAAAAACATTGTTTGTCCTTCTAAGCCTTTCGTTTGACACAGTGTGTACAAAGGCCAGGTGCATCGAGTACGATAAACAAACCCCTTTGTGACACTAAATCCAACGTTTGAAAAGACACTTTTCCAGCCTGGTTGCGCCGACGGTTAATCGGAGCCCTTGTACCAGTGAAGAAATGTCTCGTCTATCATTGCGCGAGACCGAGATGCACCGACAGTTGCAGTGGGCTTAAATGCGTGCCATTGTTTGGGCCACAAATGTATTCGAGCACTTACGAGGGTATTAAAAAATAAAACAAAAGAAAAGTCACAATAGACGGGCAATTTCATGCTGCGATTCGCATTGAAAACGAGACGAGATGCAATGTGGAGATGAAATTAACAAACCAATTGCAGGACCTTGTGAAAGGATTACATTTGCAACGAAGCAACAGTAGCGACGAGTTTAGCTAATCAATAATTCCACTTGGGCTGAGCTAATCCCGAGCCTACAGCTACCATCAAACCATCAAACAGCCCTCAGATGTTGTTAATCCTACCGAACTTCTGACCGACCGGGAAAGCCTTACGAGGACACTCAACACGAGCTGTTAGCGGCGGTGTTTTGCACTACAAATTGTGCAACGTTTTGTGCAAACCATGCAACAGGGCAGTGTCTGCTTGTTTAGGCTAAAATGCATAAATCGATCCGTGCGTTAGAACGGTTTGCTGGCAGGGAGCAAATGAGGCCATTGTCTAACCATAAACGACCAGTGGACAAAGTTGGTGTTGGCTCGAAGCTGGTCCGGGAGGTTAACCTGCTTTCTATTTCGCGGTTTCATCGCCGAACGGTCACATCGTCTGTCAACAAGCGTCCAGCTGGCAATGCAATTTCCTACTCACAAGAGGACACACATCGTGCGTTTGTTTCGCGTCCCTACTTGTGGTGGTCCAATCAAACCTACCGGCGAAGGTCCTCAAAGCAACGAGCTTTAATTGGAAGATATTAAACATCTAACGTAAGCATGTTGGGTATCCCTATTGAATAGGGTTTCGATGATGATTGTGAAAATTTACGATCATCAAAACTTTCGAACATAATGTTACTAACACCAACACGCTCGAACAGCTGTGACCGTGTGGTTTGATGCGCTTGAGCACATAAATTTACGCTTCCGCATGTCAATATGTTCATTATGCAGGAGTGATTGCCACGAGCGGGTTCGAGGTCAATTAAAGGATTGCTGTGCAAAACACGAACGACCAGCCTTAATTTTACCACGGACCATAATTTAAATAGCAAACAAAACGATCCGGCTGCGTACATACTGCCACGGTGAAGCTCGATTTAATGTTATCAGCTAGTTAAGTTGTTTGGCGGTCCGTAAATAACGAACCATGTTTTAAAAACAGGGATTAGCAATTCAGTTAATTTTTTATCGATATTTCGTAACACCTGTTATGCATAGTGATTGTAAACTTTTTTTGCGAGAATTACATTCCAAAGTGGCTCGTTATATGATACACATTTTTGTAGCTATTATCTACTCTCGATCGGTGTTGAGGATTTTTTTCGTTGATTACAATTTGTTGGTTACCACAATGATTAGTCCTCAGAAAGATTTGTCGAATACAAAAACGATTATTTGTAGTTCATTGTTCGAATCGATTGATTAAAGCTGAATTCCACTTTCCGCCTGTATCGAAAAAAAAAAAGAAAATTAGGTTCATGCGAATCGGTACGCACGTGATGCATTCCAATGTTCACATTGCCCCTACCCCTGACGGAGCCGATTTGGACGCTTGAATATCGAAATGAATTAACATTCCGAAACGCAAACATTATACCGGCACTAGCGACCGTCCGGCAGCAGCGGCGGTGGCAGCTCCCGCGGAAGCTAATTTGTACCGATACGAGCCTCTTCACTTCCGCCTCTAATGAATGTGAGAAGACATTCTGTCAAAGGTTGCTTCGTTTATGGAACGGCTTCTGCTTTCGTTTCCGCGAGCGCATTTCGGAAGGCTTGCGCCGCTATAACAGCAAATTACCTTTAAGAAACCATTCCGATGGAACGGGAGCAAATGGGCAGGTAGGGCAACAAAAAAAAAAGAAAAAGAAAAAACTTCGAACCGTTCGTCGATGGGACCTGTTGCGTGTTTCTAATGGGCCGGCTGCTTGGTGCGAGATAGCGAAGGGAAATTATGAATTATTTTCATAGTTTGCGAGAACTTTAGTGGTAGGTTTTTTTTTTGCAACCTTCTTTCACACAAGTCGAAGTTTTTTCCCCGCGCCACATCGCTCGCAAAGCAGCTTAGTGTTCGGGGTGACCCAAGAAAGGTGGGACCCGAAATTAGCAAATGGCGTTAAATAATTCATCGCAGAAACCCGGGGCGGGAGTTTGCGTCCATTCATGACGAATTCGTCCCCCGAACCCGACGACATTGTAAGCCATGATTCGGACCGCACGGTCGGTTTCATCGCGCAACGACCTTCCCATCGGCAACGCGGTTAGAAGAAGCATGTTAAAACGGAACGAAGGAAGCAAAAAAGAAAAGAAAACAAAACAAGCCCCCGCTCCCCTCGACATAAAGAATCTAGCGCAAAAACGCAAAGCCCCACTTCGGGAGGAGAAGAAGTTGGCGATGGCACGGAAGCTCTACTCCAGAGATACCGCTATATTTATGAACGTCGAGCGACGCCCCTGGTGGAGTCGCGTTTCGCACACGTTCATGCGATGGGGTGAAAGAAAATCACTCGCTTCATTCTTTCGCTTCCCGCAAGAATCCGAGCAGTAGCAGCAGCAGCAGCCCTAGCAGTTGGGTTTGTTATCTTCCGGTCCGATAGACACTCGCGAACGTGGGGCATGGTTTTTTTTTGCTCACCGGTTCAGCTATCGGGGTTTGCATATTACAGCACAGCTGTTCCAAGCGGAAGTAGCGCAGGTTGAGGTTTATAGCACGCGCGTCGCTCGTAGAATAACTCAAAGAGATATGTGTGTGAGCGAGGTTTAGTCTCTCCAGCGACGATGAAGACACGATTAATTAGATTTTTGTTTAGAAGCTCTGCTACCATGGTCGCCTCGGAGTCACCGAGACGTCCAAGACTCCGGCTAATGGATCTTTGTTGTCGACATAAAACGATACCGAGCACACGGCACACAGGGGGGAGGAATGGGAAGATCTTTCACCGATGGCTTATGTTGCGTTCAAACGTCTTCCCAACATCATCATCAGCGTCTTCATCAGTCGCTGGGTTCCAGTTTGGTCCACTAAACGTGCGGTCGTGTAAATCTTGATTGATGGGACTTTAACGCTCAACGACAGCCGTCGTTAAGATATGCGGCCTAGATGTTGCGAAAGGTAAACACTGCTTCCGCCGGATGCTGTTTTTTCTATTGCGAAAAGCTCTTCGGGCTTTCCTGATTAACACGACACCGTGTCCTGTCGATGAATGTGCGAAGATAAGACAATGGAGCGGTGGTTTGAGTTTTCGGATCGCTTAATTATGTACATTCTACTTCATCTTAAATTCTTAATATTCTAATCAGAATACGTGTTAATATCGTGAAGCTTTTTATCTGCCACCTTGTGCGCAGCGACAAGGTGTTGCTCGTGTGGTGCGCTGTTGACGATGTAATTGATCGTACTCCATTCAAGGTGCCAGACAATAGCTCGTTAGACTTTAATTTCATTCCTATAATCCTACCGCATCCCGTAATCGCGGTGCGAGGTCACGCGTGGAGGTGAATCGGTCCGACATTGCCAAGTCATGACACCTCCAAAGCCAGTGGAAGTAGTTCCTACCATCAGCATCAGCGCTGTACCGGGAAGAATTTCTATGAAAACACCCCCAACCGACAGAGGACAATCGATCATGACTTGAACTTATTGGAAATCGGAGTTTACCGGTGAAGCAATGTAATTACGTCAAATTAAGGTATTGACATTTGTGAACCACTGCACCCGAGACCTTGTCACGACCCGAAACGCGCTAATGATGCAAACATCACCAAATGAGTCCGATCATTAGGGACGTTACGCGGGGCGTGTGTTTATGGGTTAATCATATCTCGCTGATAGCTGTAATGGATGATCGATTCGCTTTCGAACAGGGAAACGGTTCGACGGTTGTCTTATGCTAATGGAATCGCGGCACAGGCACAGGAGGTTACATCCATTACCACAGATTGAAGGTTAATTAATCCTTCCAGCTTCAACCAAAACCTTTACAGAAGACTCGACAGCTAAACATACAAAATATGAAATGTAAGAAACCGTCGAAAACAATGTCACGAGGGACTTTGGTAGTCCGTGGACAGGTATCGAAACTAGTTCACCTTTGGTTTCGCTTTCAGTGAAAGCCTCGTACAACACGCACGAACAGTTTCGATATGCGGTACCGGGCACCGAATAAATGTCATCGTTTGTTTGGGGCTTTAGCGGTCGAAACGGCGAGGCCGTGTTGGGCCCTGGATTATCCAAAACGGACGCCAACTCAAACGAACGGTGCGGCGTAGGTGTTCCGGCTTCCACCCGTGGGATTGTGGGTGCACGGCGTGCCGCCAAATTTGGTGCGGGTCAGTTTCAGCAGGCAGCGGTTTCGGTTTTTGGCGACGGAGCTCTTGGAATGGTTTCCACCTACTGGCCCACGCACTGTGGTGACTACGGTGACCGAGGACACCGGGGTTTTAAGCCGTCGTAAATCATATTATCGTTAGTGAAGATATCGAGCCGGACTTACTTTGATCCTAAATAATGAGTTCGAGAGCGGAAACTAATTGGGCCGCGTTTAGGATTAGAAAACTTACGGAAAGATCACGCAGTGTAAGTCACGGCTTTCTGTTATTGCCTTGTTTCCACTTTTGTAAACAACACATTCGATTCAACGCATTCGATTATCATTCGCTGGGTTTACTAATTGTGTTTGTGTGCAACATGCCAGCTTGATTTTGGTTATTGCCAATCGTTCAGTAGGCGGATGTAAAGTCTTGTGTATAGGACCAACATCTTTAGTCTATCAAACCCAACAGGTCGCTAATAGTCGTACCATACACGGTGCGTACCATTCCGTGCGGGGGACGCGTTCAATCTTCACCGAAAAAATACCAAACCCTCGGATGATGACGAGAGTTTGCACAGCTTGAACGTTTTTGTTTTTCGACCAAGCAAGTTCTGTAGCCATACAGGCGTAGATTAAGCTACGGGTGTATCGGTAACTGCAGTCCACACTCTAAATTGACTGCGCAATAACGCTCGTGAAACGAATCAAGTTTCACGTGTTCCATGCTTAAACCAAATAATCGTAACGTAACAACATGTAAAAACCACGATGAAAGCTCTATTTTGCGCTGAGCAGTCAATTTGGTAAAACCTCCGGAACACTCCATACTGCTTTTGTCTATCCCCACTGCACGAGATTGCGGCTGCCCTCTACCGGTAGAGTAATGAAACTTGACCCGCTTTTCGATCCCAATGTCACTTGCACTGACATTCGTTTACTCCGTGTGCAATAAATATCAATAATTGCTGAACGCCAGGAGATCCACCCAGTCGCCCAGTCATTTATGTTCACTAATTCATGCACCATCGCTTACGCCGTCTCTGCCCTTTATGGGGCGCGGTGTGTTGGCGATTGTTACGCGCCAAAACCTTCACCGTATCCGCCTCGACGTTTTTGTACGTTTGTACGTTTGTGTGCGGGTATTTTGCGTACCGTGCACATTTTAATCACTACCGTGCACTAGTCACGGGGTTTGTCGCGCCCAGCATGCACGGCAGGCCGTCGAACGAAGGTTGTAATAGTCGCCGGCGGATTTGTCACAATCGATCGGTTTGCCGGGCCGGTGGTGATCGATTCGTTGTGGTTCCGTTTTCGGGCCGACGATTGATCAATACGCAGGCGATACGCAGACGATCGGAATGATCAAGTTTCAAGGTTTTATTTTTTTTTTTGGCTCACAACAACTTGTGTAAACAATGGGGAAATTGAGTTTGACAAGCGCGCTTGCTGGGCATTGTGACAGTGACAGGTTGTTTATGGCATCCGAAGTAAATAAACCGCACAGAAGGGGTAGCACTGTGTGCGGTGATCACAACATAGTTAATATCGGATACTTACCAGCACAGAACCAAAAAGCACCAATTGAAGAGGAAAAGCTCCACAAGCGAACCCTATCGGTCTGTTCCGACGCGTTTACAGCGCTTAGCACCCTAGACCTTGGCCACCAGTTGACGTACTATAGCCCACGCCACTACCAGTCGTTTGCATATAGTTTTATCGCAACGCAAGCTCTATATTCCGGCGCTAAATTGCTTCGCTCGGTCGTCTTATCTTATCACGCTCGATTTATTGGAAGCACCGGTACAGCGTAAACAACCCTCTTGGCTTAGTTTAAATACACACACACACATACAAACACAAACACAGGCATACACGTATTAGCTATCACTTTTGGCGTGGGTAGGACCTACATGCCAGCTGTTCGGCCTAAGCAAACACTATTACTTCGGCCGGCTTCCTGTGGCTTCGCAAAATTTCTGTTTGCACTAGCAAAATTGTAGCACACACTCACACAAACGCGTGGTTAAACCGTCGAGGGGATCTTTGCTGCAATTATTTCACTACGGCGGGCAATCGATCGTTCCCGCAATTGGTGTAGCCATTCGCTTTCACAAACCCACCGCATATAGGGCACAAATGCAAACAACTGCCCTTGTGTGGGACACCCAAAACTATTGCCGTCAGCCGTGCCTAATCACACACGGCAAGCTAGCTACTCGATGCAGGCCGCCTTTTTGTCTTCGGAGGACAAGTGCGGGACCAAACAAATCCGAACGATCGACCCGCTGTCGACCCGCTTTTGGAACACAAATCAGAAGCGCAAACGCGTGGACTGCACTTTCGGCCCGTAAACAAATACACACGGCTTGTTGACTTGTCGATTGATCACGGCACACGCGGCCCCGCGACGACATAAACAGCTGAGCGAACGAAATGTTGAAAACGACACCACACCGCTGGGGATTTCTTAGCGACACGGTCGGCATCCACGGTTGAACTGAGCTGGCTGGGTAAACGTGCCGCGCGGCTGCGAAGATAAACCGGCGTCGGTGGAGGGAGAAAGCCGAGGCTGAGGCTCTCTCGCTCTCGCGCCAGCAAGCGTACGTTGGGGGGGAAGATCGTTTCACTGCGGAAGATGCACTTCCCTGCATCCACCAAGGGGATCGATCGAGTGTTTTCGATCGCATTCTCTCTCCTCAACTGACCCTCTCTTTCTCTCGAACTCAAAAATCGCCCCCAGGCGGCGGCATGATCGACACCGCGGTAGAGATGAAATAAGCGAGCGCTCGAAATTGACGCTTTAGACGATCGTAATCGATTACAGAAGCCTATCGCCGATGTAATGGGTGCAACAGTGGAACGGCCATTCACACCGAAATAAAAACAAACGGAAGAAGAAATGTCAGGAAGCCTGGGGCGTTTCGAGGCGGCTCGACATCGACTCTCGGATGCTTAATTTTATTATAAAAAAATTATTGACTTCAGTAGGAAGTATTTCCTCGAACGATGAAATAATGCGCGATCATATTATTTATTAACAAAACAGTGAGTAGGAATCGTACCAATCTTGCCTTCTCATAAGTGTTACTTATAATCTAGTCAAGGGCTTTCGAGACATATTATCTGAGAATAAAATTGTATTGCTTATACCTTGGGCTGTTGGAGCTCTGATGGATGAGATGTTTTAAAAATTTAAACATGATCTTCATTTTTTAAATGTTCCTTCCACCCTAACAAACCCATATTTACAGAGGTTGTACCAACGGTGGTGTAGCCTACGACAACCACAGAACCTACGTGCAAGTGATCCGAACACGCCGGACTGTTTGTAAGGCAACGTTGGAATGCGTTCGAAGTCTGTCGCGCTGAAGAGCGGAGTAAAAGTGTAAAGAAACCATCGGGGTGATGATGGTGGGTGACGTGCGAAGATAAGTGAGTAAACAGAAACCATCCGCAACTCGCAGCCCGCAGGCACACGATCGGTGAGGATGGAGCAACTGAGTTAAATAGGGTAATTAGAGAAACGGACTGCCCAATGCAATGGCGGATGGGTCAGGGCGCGAGTTGGAATGCAAACCAGCTCTCGATTTGCGCGACGACAGAACTCCCCGGGCGGTAAACAAATGGCTGCTGTTTTATGGACCAGTTTGCGACTGTGATTCATTGAGCAATATTGTTAAGTAAGTTTGTTAGCGGTATTTACTATGTGGTTTAATCCGGCAAAATATGATGGCATGAGTGTATCACGAAGAAAGAAAGTTAGCATATTGATTGGAAAGTTTATACAAAAGCCTAATTAGGTTAAGTTTTAAAAGTGCTCCCAAAATCTCTCCAAAGTACCCGAGAGAAGGTAGAATTCCAAATCGTGAAATGAAATCTAACCGTCCGGGGGTAACTAAGGCCTCAACACTTCCCGTCTTTCCCACTGCAGCAACCGCACCGGCCATCAACATATCAACAAAACTAAACCACACACACACACACAGGCGCACATCATGCACACACAAAGAAACATGTGTGCAAACAAACCAATGCGTCAACAGGCGTAACCGAAACGCCACCCCGCGGTGCCGCCTTCCGCTCGGGGTCAATCCACCGTCCGGAGTTTCGTTCGCAAACTGCCCCAGCTTCACCACCACCACAACGCAACGCCACGCCACGCGGCTGTACATTCCAGCGTGTGGACGGGGTGCTGCTGCCGTGTGAACGGGTATTTTGAAAGGAAATGGTTGCATAAATTGAACCAAACATGTGGTGTGGTTTTCGCGAAAGCTGTGTATGCACACCACCGTACCGTTGGGCGCCATGATGTAATGGACGGCGAGGTGACACTCGATCATGCAGGTGCGTATTTTTGAGCAAGCGAGACGGTTGTAAAACATTTAATCCATTCGTTTTTGGGCCGTTCGTTTTTTGTGCTATTAATATGCTTAATGCGCTCTGAAAGACGACTAAATGCGTAGAAAATTGTATGATTTAAGCGATATTAGTATGCGTAAAGAAGCGATATTAGAAAAACGTAAATGTATTAAAAGCTCTTTTTTTTTGTTATAAATTTATAGAAATGGAATATCTAAAATACAGCAATAGACATAGTTTATCTTATTAAAAATATAAATAAAAAAAACCATTGAAAATTTGCAAAAGCATCACCACCTCATTCGCGTCCCGTTTGTGTCAAAAGCATCTTTATCTGACGTACACACAGAGAGCATCAAACCACACAGCCCACATGCCACACTCATTAGCATACCGAACTTACGATCCGCTAAAATCGCGTCACATCATCTCGCCGCAGTTCAACTCGCTTCCAAACATTTTAGCTTCTATCTAATCGAATAAATTATCGTCAAACGGTTTTTGCAACTGCTCTACGCAAGCACGGTGGCATCGAAAAGCTACCATCGCATCATAAATAGTATTAGATGTGCTTTCGCTTCCATCGACATGAAAGACGAGCATACGCCCGGAATAGTTAGCTCACGATGGTAATGTGAGTCACACAAAAGCATTGGTTTGTACTCGACGTTTGTCTGCCGCAAACCGGGCCAGAAATTGCCAGAAAACCACAGTTAATGGCAACAATTTTCCATTATTCATTTCATGCTTGGGAGACGCTCCGGCCTGCACGAGTCACTCTTATCAGCCACTCAGAATGGAGCAACAGACGACAAACATATGCTTAGCAAACGGCTCAAAGCACCAGAAACAACGGCCGAATCAAATCAGCATAATTTGGAAACGACTGCGGGAGCCACAAGCCGTACGGAAGGAAAATAATGTGCAGTTGATTACTTAATAGGAACGCATTAATTTCATAATTGAATTTATATCAGTACACAAACATCCCGGACGAGCCGCTCCGTATGCTCATGGAACGGCGTGCCAGTATGTTTAGCAACTTGTTGATTATCGGCCGTGCGAAGGATGTTAGAAGAACTGGACAAGCAGCATCCGGCTGTATGGTTTCACCATCGGAAAATAACCAATTCCATCACGTCGATTATTGGTTAACTCGACGCTTGCACCATGGTTGTTGCTTAACGTTTCTTCCACTTACCCCTCCTCCGCGTTCGATCTGCTCCAGCTGTTCCGCCCACCAACCCTAGGTGTCGTAAAAGGCAGCCATGACACGGTCAGGAACGGTGCATTCACGAGGGATTTGCTCCAGCCGGGATTTGTGCAAACTTTTCACACCGTGTGTGTATGCTTCGCTTGTTGCATTTGCAGCACACTTCCCGCTCGAGCTAGAACACCGGTGCGAGTGGATGTAAAATTGAAATTTACTAGCAGCGCACGAAAGGAGCCGTTCGATGAGATCGTCCTTTTGTGTTCAAGCGTGGAACGAGCATGGTGGAAAGTTTACATTAAACTGCGGCCACCGGGCACGGCGTTGCACGGCGTTGGCAGTGCAGTACGGGATTATGGTTCGTGTTTTGTGGCAAGCAGTAAAACAAATGGAAGCTAAAACAAAAAGCAAACGAACGAACGAACGAACTAGTTCGAGTTGGATCTTTAAAAAAAAAAAAGCGCGAAAGAGTACGACTGCGTTGGGATTTTTTGCGATGCATTCACTGCGCACATAAATTCCGGACCGTGTGCGGAAGTGCTACAAAGTGTTTGGTTCAAAAAATAATTTCCCCTCAATAGCAAATGTAAAGCCAGTTGAATGAACAAACCGGTTTCAACATAACAGACATGAACGCGAACGTAAGGTATTGGAATGAAATTGGTTTGAATTTTCCATTAGTTTATGGATAGTACGTATAGAAAGGAGAACTAAAGAATGCAACATTTGAATCCAACGCTCCCTGTTCCTTTTTTAGACCAAATTGTTTCGTTTTTCTCTACAATCCGTTAATTAATGAATGCAATATATAAATGTGCGATTATAAAGAAACTTGTTGTAATATTAGGTAAATGTTTTTTTTTTATTCCACTCTGGTTTTAACTACTCAATAAGCGGAAATTTACTTAATTTTTGGAAGGAGTAAGGAAAACATATCATTCTATCGACTCCTAAAACACCATCATTTTAACAGTGATTACAAATAATTTTATCATCAAGCATCAATCAAAGAGATGATTCTTTCGTAGTTTAAATTACTTGTGTTTGAAAATCTCGCAGTTAAAAAACGATATATTTTCATACCGCAAAACAAAACTCTGGCAGACACCAGGGGGTAATATTTTGCATCTTATTCAGCAAATAGCATTAGGGCAACAATCTCTTACTTATAACGATATAAACACCAACAGCAGAGCAGCAGCAAGAACGACCAAAACGGAAGGTAAAGTGATACATTTGCGTAAACAACAAAATATTAAACGCTCAAATCTCGGGCCAGCCTCCGCTCCCGCCATGGGGGATTTTCCCGTGATCGTTCCACGCGTTCATCGTGCATCGTGTCTCCGACGAGAGTTTCCGAAAGGGCGATGGCGAAATCTACTCGCAACACAAAACCAAAAAAAAAAAACAAAAAAACAAAAAGGTGTACACATCAACCACCACAACCGCCGGTACTCGCCGCATCCGTCCGTCGGGACCCATGCGCGCAGGCAAGGCAGGAAATTACGGAAGTGAAAAAGGAAATTACACCTCGTGAAACAGAAGCGAGACGCGTACACCAGAGGCGGGCCAGCCTGCCCCGATGGTCGGGGAATGTTGTTTGACAAATAAATAAACAACGCCAGTAATAACCCCGGAACGGTTCCCTGGGCTTTAGCCGGGCAAGAAGTCAACCGGTCCGGTCCTGTGGAGTTTCCATCCGAGCCGAGCAGGCGACCAGCGGTTGCCCCGAGAACGTTCCAGAAAACGTTTGCCTGCACATGGGAGCAAACAAATGAGGAAGTTTTCATCTGGTGAAAAGTTACAACAACAACAAAAAAACAAACTCCATTAAGTGCATGCAATTGTGGTGCATTTTTGAAATTGCGGAAAGGAATTTTAAATTTACCGCCACGAAACAAGGCGTGGGACATAAACTAAAAAGTATATTGTGGTAGATAAATGATGAAGAAATTGTGAAATTTCGCAAAACGAGCTAAGTTCATTAGAGTTAAATATGTTGAGTAAGCTCGTTTGTTTTATATTCCTCTAGACTGGATTCCAACTAAACTAACCAAAATTCGCCTTTGAATTGAATTGGTTAGGTGTGTAAGCGAACGGTTTTACATACCACTGGTTGCGGGTTCGAATCTTGCAACTCTCAACCGTCCAACCGTGCGCAGATTCAAACGGAATCAGTAATTGAGTGGAAAAAGTTTGAAGATCACCACTCAGAAGCGAACAATCAACGTTGGCTTTGAGATAGACATTTGATATGAACAACAAAAAAACAGTGAACGATACCCCATTTATGGCACCTTCATCCGACACGTGGTCGCTGGTCTCTGGCTGATCTCTCCAACGGCAGTGACATACGATTCGGTACGAACCGCATCGGAAGCAGCTCCGATTACGTGAGGTCACGTCCGCCCCAATGTGTAATCTCTTTCCGGTGTTAGTGTGTTATCCGACGACTTGGATTCACGTTACGCCGCGATGTTCCGAGTTAAACCGCTCACTAACCGACCCAGTGAGCGAGTGAAAGGAAACGTATCTTTTTGGTAGTATCAATTTTTGCTAACAAAAACAGTACCAAAAGAAATATATAAAAAAACGTTCATTGAAATTCAAAAGGTAGGAAATCAACATTTAAAAATCATTCTGAAACGTCGGTGTGTTCTTTGAACCTCCAGTCTATAATAACACTAATTTAATTGAAAGGTTTGAAATAAAAAAAACCCTCCATTCGCGATAATTTCACCGTGAAAGTAATGAAATTTCGTGAAAATAAAATAACGATTCTACGGTCACTTTCACCTTCAATTTCAAAATGAACCTTAACAATTCTGCTGGAGAAAAAATGGTTTAGTTTTCGGAGCCGACCGTTCTCTGAATTTCTATTGCCAAAACACATCACCCTTCGTCCGCCCTCCGTTTCTGAACGCATGTTTCCTCAACCCCGTTCCCCGACAATTACGGTCGCAGCGGGTATTTCACTCGGTTGCTCGCTCCCTTTAATTGACCGTGAGCAGGGCCACGGTTTCATTGATTGAGCTTGATTAGCGTGCGTTCTTGGAGGGATTTTTGCGACGTATCTTCCCATCTGCTTGACCCGGCGAGAGAAGACACCGTGTCACAATGTTTCTCACTCTCTCTCTCTCTCTTTCTCTTTCGCACCGTGTGTTTTTGTGTCAAACCCCAGACCACGCTAATCAACTTCAATCGAATCCAAACATTGAGGTTGTTGCATTCCAACTGCTTTCTGGCGTTGGAAGTGTAGGCACCGTGTTACCACTTGTTCACCGACGACTTTTTAAGCTCTCTTAATTAATTGAGCCTTCGAGTAGCATCGCTACTGAAAGCCAAGCGAAAAGGAGAGAAATAAATATAGAAGAAGAAAACATTCCAAACACTCCGCTTCCTTCTTGCGATGTCGTCAGACGCCATCGGTTCGGTGGTATGACATCATGGCGTATCGCTTGTGCGTGTGAAATGTGATCCTCAAACGGTGTAACCACTACATCACACCCTCCCACACTCACATACGCTTCCCGACCAGCAGAAGCGTTGAGGAGTTGAAGAACTGAACGTGCCTCTTCGGCACGGTCTCGGCCCAAAGGGACTGAAAGATGACACCGCTGTTGTGATGTGGTTTGTTTTGCATCAAAGCCCGGCGACGGCAGCCAAACCAACAACGACATTCACCCCGTCTCATGCACGGTTTGAGCGTAAACACACAAACAAACCGTATTGATTGACAGGAGTCGATTGTGCATAATGTATGCGAAGGAAGCAAAAAAACACACGGTCATGAAATTGTAGTCGATGAAATAAATACAGCCATTCCCGGTAACGCTACTATTCGCCTCGAAACGGTGGCTTTCTTATAATATGCGTTAAATGGTACCAACACCATGAATTTTGGCGAACCGCATCTATATTCCATAATCACTTCCGGTTGCATCAAATAAAAAGGGTCAATCCGCTCGCAAGCTCCTTCGGTCGTCCGTCCTCCGCCGCCCCATACCACACCCGAAAATAAAACACATCGGATTACTCACAGTCAGCGGGCAATCCGAACGGGCTCATGAATTTCAAATTAACCACCAACAACGGTGAACTTGGTCCTATTTCCTAGCGATAATCCTATCCGGGCCGGGCGCGAGTTGGGTTGCTGCTGCTGCTGCTGCTGCTGCTCGTTCGACCGTAATCTCCACCGGGAGCTTCGAGTTTGCAAATCATTCTGGAGTCCCAACCGAAAATAGATGCGACAGCAGATGAGAACGACAGCATCGAAAATAATGCATGCGTCGAAAAACGCGAGGCCCTTTTGTCTAGGCGTCCTAAGGATCATGTCCCGGTGAGTCCGAGAAATGGCTTTTCCGGTTCCAGGCTTCCGATTTCGGTTTCTGTTGCAGCTGCCCGTAATCCCTCCGACCGGATGCTCCAATGCGGAATGTGATTGTTATTGGTTTTTATTCTTTCTGGAGCATTAAAGATAGCACCAAGGCTTATAGGAAATTGTATTAACATGAGAGAATTCTGATAGAACATAAGGCACGTTTGACGGTGGATTTACGAAGTTGGTTTTTAATTATTTTGAGACTGTTTTCATGATAAATGCCCAACGTTTATCAATACCAATCAGCCCCAAAGTATGTGATCCGCACGCCATGCAAGATATTTTATTTTAACGTGTTGGTTGCTTACTTCACACTTGCTGCGCCGAATAGTATGCAATTTCAACAACAAAATGTTTTAATGCAGCTTTAGTTAGCTATGCAGTGAATTTTCACCAACTTTTTCAACACATGACTAAATTTTTTTCTGAAGCATTACATACTAGTTTCAACAACTTTCATGAAAAAATGCTAATCCTTCATAATGAACTTACCTTTCCATCTTTCGTGTCTGCCGCGTGGTAGCGCACCTCCAGTTGCCCGCCAAGCACCGCGTACCAGTAGCGTCCCTGCTCACCGGCCCGAAATACTGCCAAAAGAAATGGTTTCAGTTGCAGCACTTCTTGCACTGCTTCGATTTAATAACACTTTTTCCGTACTTACACGTAACGCCCTTTTCCAAATCCTCGTAGAAACCGCACATGGCCAGCTGCTGCAAGGCAGAGCCGGGTAATCTGCACAGTGGCTCAACCCGCCGCAACCGGCACGATATGAGCTCACAGTCGCGCAGATTTCGGTCGCAGGGCCTGCAAAGTTACAATAAATAAATAACATGTACTAACTTTTCGTACTAATCTTATTCGACATTTTAATAAATAATTTCGGAATTATTTTCGTACATTTATCACCCTGTTTTGAGATGGAAGACCGCTTCGCGAAAAACATTAACTTTTGTTTATATTAGTTCCTTTGATCCATACGAGCAATGAGATGATATATTCATCCTTACGAGTGAGTACCTTTGCTCTCGACAACCAACGACCAACAGGACAGATTAATATGTTTCCTCGTACATCCGACGTCGGTAGGATGTCCTCAACGCTACCAAAGAGCTCCCAGTGGATCGGAGCGGTAAACCTCCGAGGACGTTCCACAGCCAAAGACAACGCTTTACGGCACACAAGTCAACTGCAGCTCGCTCCCCGAAGTATTACCTTTTTGCGGTGCGGTCGGAAACAACGTGCGCATCTTTGCGTCAAAGGCCTTCGCTCTCGTGAGCACTCCGCTGACACGTCACTCCATCCTTGGGGAGATTTGGTTTTAACGAACTGAACGTACCGAAAAACCGAGACCACCGGAACTTGCAGGCATATTCCTTAGAGGCGTGTGAGTGTAAAAAAGGGCACACAGAAATGTGTAAAGAATATTGAAGATTTTATTTAAATTAAGTTCAAAGCTTTGCCGGTTACGGACGAACAAAATGCCAACCGACCACGGGAGATGGCAAAAACGGTGACAAATTTCTCAAACTACAAACATCACTTTTCCAATTTTTCATCAACTCTTATGGTTCTCTGGACTCTGGATGGTTCACACTGCTAGAATGACATTTCCTTCTCCCTTAAAATCCATGCAGTAGCTATCGACCATGATGAGCCGTGATTTATGCAACTCATAACTCAACCTTACTGTGTTCACACATGTTTATACCGTGTATTGTTTTTTTTTTTTGTGGCCATCCTCCAATCATTCCGATCCGAAACTTCCGATCGTGCCGCATTTATCGGTCAGGATATGTGCGAGGACGCACATGAAATCAATCAATCCGCCACACCGGGGTTGAAAAGTGGTCCGGGGATGGAACATAAATTTTCCAAGCCGCGCGTTCGCGACCCGCTGAATTCGCTAAAGAAGTGCCCCGCCGGGAGTTACACAGAAATACGGATGCCGGGATACATTGAAATATTGCCACGCTCCACGCCAGCTGGTTGAAAATGCGCGAAATCGGTTCGTATTTATCATGCTCGATTGCACGGTACAGTGTGTGTGTGTATGTGTGGGAGAGAGAAAAAAGATCCCATCCTTAAGCGTGGGTAACTAATTGCCCCGCTTTCAACAAACGCTCCCTCGGGCGCCCGGGAGGATTGAATTCGTATCCGACGGCCTACGCGACGCAATTTGTCATTGATCAATTTGTTGGGAAATGAGGGGATTGTAACAATTTCCATTGCTTTCAAAATATTCCATTACAACGCAAAGCTTTCCCACTAGCGTTCAATTACGCTGAGTTGCGGATGGTTTTCCTACAATTTGAGCTTATTGCTTAGTATGCATGTAAACCGTGGCTCGTGAAGAAAGTCGAAACCCAACTACGGCCAAATGGATCCATTCTGTATGCTAATCGAACATATGTACCCGGCAGCCCACATTAATCGATTGCGAAGTCGTCCTCAAGTAAGCTGGCTGGATCCATCTAATGCTCTCACCTAAGCCGCATTATGTAGCCCCAACGTGTGAGGAGGCGGGTGAAGAACACCACCCAGCAGACCCGCAGCCAAAGCATAACTGATCCGTTAAATTCACCGGGCGCGTTGACTTTCCGGGCGCACACGTGAAAATCGTGCCAAACCCAGACGAGAATTTCATGGAAGAAATGTATCCGCTTGCATTATCATAAATGAATATTTCACAGCACGCGTGTGGTTCAGGCGAAGATTGGCACCCACCCACGTCGACGGGATCGAGCGGGGAACGTGGATTCAAAATCGGGTCTTCCAACAGCTTTTGTTTGGGTACATCACGGCGTAGCATAAAAGGTAAGTAATGTGGGGTTGATAAAATCAGGTGAGACAAATTTGTGTGGAATGGGCAAAACGGGCAGGGCTGGTGAGAGGGGAGACGATAAAAATCGGTTTTTATTTATGTCGATCCCGTTGATCCGATTGTATGGGACATTTTTGAAGGAGTCGATATATCGAACGCTCGGTGCATGATTAATGGTGTGAAATATGCTCAATTCGACGAACGAACGAACGTAATCGAAACGATCGAAACGTATACTGCCACTGGAGAAATTTTTCGAAACTTAAATAGCTGTAAGCTATTGAAAAGAATTCGTTTTTTAAATCAAATATATAAAATTAAATGAGTTAGATATATGTGAAGATAAATGTGAATTTACATATCTAGTGATGAAGCAGTCTCCATCCTGACTGGCAATGACAACCTTCAGGATACTCGCAAAAATCAAGGAAAATACAAAGAATTTCCACTTTCAATAGAACAACCGTTGTTCGTGAGAAGAATAAAACATGAATATGAAAACTGTTATACAACTTATACAACTTATAAACAATAAAGCAAATCGCTTTCCCAAAATCTAAGTATTGCAAAACTATTTCAAGAAGTTTTGTGTCGTTATCAATAAAATTTTAATAATATAAATAATTAAAACTATCAAAATTCGATTATGACACGAAACGGAACGCAAACAAAAAAACTCCTTTCATTGTCTGACACTATGGTGGGAATTATTTCAATTTCATAGCGTCATCTTATGGCGCTTCGTTTTCCCACGCCCGGAATCGGATCCAGGACCGTGCCTGACGGCCAAAGAGGTGCAAGAACAAAAATTATGCTTGACCTAAGCGCCCCGAAAGGATGTGCTACCGCTGCAGAATGGGACGAGAAAGTGAGAGAGAGATTTAAAAAAAAGGAGTGAAATAAAAATCGAGGCACTATTGAGGCCATCCAAGCCCGTTTCCCTCCGTTTCTCTTTCTCTCTTACTCCACGAACTGTTGTGCAAATGGTTTCGCTAAAAGCGGAAGCGAAACGAAAAAAAAACTTTCCCCTTGCGTTTTGCTTCACCCAACGTCGTGGTTTTGCGTAGAGAAGCCAGCAGCCATTCAGGAAGTTTTTTTTTGTATGTACCGAAGCTGGAAAGCGGAAATGAATGCAATGCATGCAGATCGTGCAGATAGTCTGCCGAGCTCGGTGGATGAGAGCTAGCGCACCAAACCACCAGTTGAAGCGAAAGCAGTGGGATTTATTTTATTTACTTTTTTGCTGCTATAAGCTATTTAAAGGAGCACAAATGCCGGTTTGTTCTTTTGCTTTCAATCTGTGCTTTCCGGTCTATTTATGGGCTTTTTTTTGGTGCCGGGTCGGTGTGGAAAATTTTAATTGTGTTTTAGTGGATGATTTCCGCGCCCACTCGCACTGGCGGTGGCGTGAGCTTTATTGTGCCGTAGTTGAATAAGACTAAAACACTCAACGCACTCGTTCAGGAGTCAAGCACGAGAAACGATCTTTCAGTCATATTAAACGATAGACAAAACGAACACGACCAGGCCCATGCTCCTTCGGGAGGGATAAATTACTCGCTGCTCGAAACAACCGGCCCAGCTGGTGCTCGTCCCGTAACGTTGGCACACTTAAAAAGTCGTAAAATGTCGTGTCACTCGTACAGCAACATATTTAATGACGTCCATTCACACCATCATCGCCCGGCGAGGCTTGGTCGTTTCTAGCCTAAAACGACCTTCCGAACAGCGTAACACTTTAAATAAAGTGCCACCACGCAAACCGGTATATTGCTTTCCATCCTTTCGTATGGTTTCGTCCCTAGCTGGCGGTTAAAATCGCGTGAAAAATGGCACAAGCTTGAGGCGAGGAAAACAAAAAAAAGAAAGCCCAACTGTTTGATCAGCTTAACTGATGCATGGGCTCAATGGCTTTTTTACGAGTTTAACCACATTATTAAATTCTTAATCGGTTTCAATCGGCGACATTCGGAGGGTACTAAAATGGTGGATATCGTGTGGCGCCGGTTGAAGTGATTACCGTGCCGACCACATTACGTTAACTCATCTCATCAAAGAGAAAGTGGGGAAAGTCGTTTCAAGTTAATTGAATTTGGCTGAAAATTTTCTGCTTTCTGCCAGCATATTTGTGTAGTTAATTTTTTTAAATAGATTTTATTATAAATATAGCATTTTTGCTTAGAACCGGTCAGACCGCAACGATGAAGCAATGTACTAATTTACTTTATAACAGTGTTCGAGTAACATTTATGATGCAATGCATACAATTAGGCGTTAATACAGTCAATAAGCACCGATTAATGGAATTTTCCTAGCAAACATTTTATTCCTCTGTTTTAATAAAAAATTCCAGTTGTAATAACTTTACAAAACCCCAATTGGAACGTGCGTTATCAAAAAAGGCACCTTTGTTCCCAAAATAATCACGCCACAATGTGTTTCTGAGCTAAACATTTTCTTTATCGCCATAACCGCACTTGAGCGAATAGAAATCTTTGCTCTTCACTCCGACATGACTTTCTAGATTTTCAGACGAACTTCATCAACCACGCTTCCCAATGGGCGTATGGAATGATCCTGCTCTCGGCCGCAGCACAAAATAGCACCGGATGAAAAGCGTGAGCGCTTCTACTTCCTGCCGTTTTTATACATCCTTATTCTATCGGCTCGCCTAGAGCCGCGTCTGTTCAAATTCTTAGCAATGAAAAATTCCTAAAAAAGCACACCGTCTTCAAAAAGCGAACGATAGCACGACCGGTTGTATTAATTTAGCTCGTCCAATCTTTAAGAAAATCTTTTTCATCGCTTCCCACAATGATCCACACAGCACTTTGCTCAAGCGGAATCGTCCTGTTTGGTGGTATGTTTATTGAATTAATTTCCTTTTGAATCATCCCCGTGGGCTCGTGCGATGTGCGCTGTTGACGTAGACCAATCCGCAAAAGAGGGTTTTTGCCCGCTTCCTGTCATCCATGATGATGAGGACAAAAATGAGCTTCGAATTCCTGACAATCAGTGTTGAGACGAACATTCCCCGTTTTGGTAGCATGCGCAAACAATTCGGTTGCGTACTGTTGGCGAGGAAACAGTATTGCTCTACGATTGCTCGTTACACAACGAGAAAAAACTATTACAATGTGCCCTCTGCTAAACGGCGTCTAGCACACATCTCGTAAGCCACTCATGTGAAAGGATAATCACTTTTCGGTCCGTTGAGCAAGCACAATTCGATCCGATCAAGCCTCACCCGCTTCCACCCACGGAAAAGATCGGCTGGTTTCCAACGTCCGTGAAAAGCAGCGCATGTGTGAGTGTAATCTAATAAACTTCGTTTCGTAAAAAAGAATTGACAGGCCAAGAGCTGAGATGTTTTTTTTTTACGTCTGTCACATCATGTGAACGAAAGTTTCTTCGCTGGTATCATATTTTCTTCAAACGAAGCAGAAAAGTGTACGTGACCTTCAGCAATATGTTGCTTTTTTAATGCTATTTTATGTTTGTGTTTTTTTAGTTTTGTCCCTCAATTTCATTTGTTCCATTATTTGGAATGACAACCAGGTTTGAAACATTCAGGCGCATGTGTAATATTTATATATTTATAGATTTGGTATAAAAGTTACAGCAACCAGTAAACAAGTAAAAATAAATTTAATTATTCCCTCAAACCCCCAAATCCCCCAAACTTTTCATCTCCAATCCCAAAACGTGCCTGAACGTGCACAAGCGGAATAATCAGGACAATAAGTCAGCCGTAAATACCGAACGAAAAATCAACGTGTTAGCTACCAATGAATTGACTCCATCAGTTGTTTGATTCTTTTCTACTTCAAATGATAAAACACAAACAATCTTCATCCATTAACGAAAAAAGAATCCAACCAAGTGATACTTATTGCTGAGCTATATTTAGTATCATTTTCAAAAGCTGGCACCAAAGCTGCTTTCGGGGTTCGGCTGTCAATAGTGAGCGAGGATCAGGAGGTTTCGTTCGGTTGGGTTGCAAAACTAAAAATAGCAACCCATTTACGCAAACAATCGCTGCCGCTTACAAGGCCGCGACCTGTAAGAAAATGGGATCGCATAACTCGCTTACCGGCGATCGTTACCCTTACACCAACGCCAACACAAACATCCTGGGACATCGGGCACGTGTTGGGTTCTTTTTTCGACAAGTAGCTTATGAGAAATGTTCCAGAGATTATGAACAGCTGGTAGGGGAAGGCGAACGGTAATTAACGAGAATGTTGTAACACTTGTAACAAACTTCGACTTTTGATTCTGTTTTTGTATGGTTTGAAAAGTTTTCACTCAAACATTGTCTTGGATATGGCAGTTATTTGTATTAAAAAATGTTCAAAAAAACATTTTACTATTTGATGTATTACAACAATCGTTTGTAAGTAATATAAATGAGTTGAATATTTAATGTTTGATTGAGTTTGTTGACTTAAATAATCACAAAGCTTCGTCTTTATTTTCAAAGCAGTATTTCAACAAAATATTATTATAAAGTTACAAGTTATTAAATTAAAATATTACTCAAAATTTTATTATTATTTTTGTAAATCAGTAAAATAAAAGTTAGGATTAATAATTAAAATGAGAAACTTCAAAACAGTAAAAGTTTATGGCTATATTGTTTTTTAATTTAATTTTTTTTTTAGTAAATCTATTGATAACATTATTCTGTTGATTTTTCTTCATAAATTATAAATATAATTATAAATTAAACAATATAAAGCGAAAACATCGTTTCCGGATCCTCTCGGATTTGCGTCGCTATCGAACCGCAGTCTTCCTACCCGAACAACAAATCACAATCATGTACTAAATTGTCAATTACTTCCAGGTCCGCGGGTGAAAACGGATCCCGTGCTCCCCGTTCCATGTTTCCTCCCAAGGTCGCATTTTCGAAGGCATGAAAGCTTGCCACTCCAAAAGTTACTCCATAAGCGTTGGTAGTCACCTTGACCACCAATCCATCGGTTCCGCGGTGGCAATACCAATGCGATAGGTTCGGACTCCAAAATTGTCACACATCGACAAAATTGCTAACCGGGCCCCTGTTTTCCGGTCCGTGGAAAGGAAAATCCAAGATGAAATCATAGCCAACCAAACCTCGGGCCCTCCTTCGCATTCCGCTGACTCACATCGGAAAACATCGGAAAATGGTTATGCTTTTTCCTCCATAGGAAACCTCCTCCCTTTGAGAGTGGGAGAAACTGAAAATGTTTGAAAAGCGAAAAAAACCTAACCTTCTGTCCGTACGAGCAGATCGAAGGCTTGGCACGAGGATTTCAAACCAACAAAAAACGAGAAACGGAACCCTCCCCTCCGAGGGTGGGTTGGCCGGGTCGAACATAACAATAAATCTCAATTTTCCACCAACTGCTGATGCCACCACCATCACCACCACCACCACCACCACCTGGCTCAACATCTGCCGACTGTCAAGTGTTGCTCGTCCGGTGATAAAACAACGCAACAACGGTTTCGGAATGTTGGGAAAGTTTTCGTCCCCTCCTCCCAGACTACAGCGGCGAAATAGATTTTCTTTGCGGGAGATTGCGATTTGTACAAAGGGGTCGAAGCCGGAAGTGAAAGAGTTACCGACGGTGGACGATTATTCTCGTTTCAGGTGGATTATTGGCTGCGCATTGGAAATTATTGGTGACCGTAAGAAATGATGATCCCCGGGGCTCCTGGTTTTGTTGCTGTCTCGCAAACTCAAGAACGAATCAGTCGGTACCGAGCCATGCAAAGCGATGCTTCATCGCACATTCAGTCGTCCTCCACGAAAAAGCCACTTAGCGAGAAGGACAAGAAGCTGTAGAAAAATGCCATACCGTTGAACCTTCTTCGTAGTGGCGGAGGCTCGTCATCCTCGAAACACACACCAACCCCGAGATGAAACATCTTCGCCAGTGCGATGGGAGATCATCATGATTGAGAATAATATCTACGGTACGCGCTGGTACGCATTCGTTCCGATTGCCTGCTCCCGGACGGCTCATGCGACGATGCTGGCAGAGGATCAAAATGATGATTATGCTTTCGATGCGTACCGGGCGGAAAATTGCCCATTTCCTTGCGCTCCAATGGTGAGGGAAGAAGGGGGAAGGAAATGCAAACGCGTCGCGTTTATTTTCTCAAGTTCCCCTCTCACGGTGGAACCATGCGATGAGCACACTTTATCGAAAGTAGTTACGTAGAGTGACTTTTATGTATGCGTTCGGGGTGTTCCGGAAGCGGAAAGATGCCTCATAAGCTTGTTGTACAGTACAGAAATAGCTTCGCCATCGATCTAGGTCTTTGCTAGTTCATCGATTCATGCATTATACGGACTGACATTAGTTCAAGCCTAGTAAACATTTGGGAAAAATTAGCGTGAAGCTTAACGAGACTAGCGAAAAATGGGAATTTTAGATTATTTTATAAAAAATGATTTTCTTTTCTCACTAATTTTATGAATTAAATGATAATAAAATGATCAATTTATGGATTAGTTTAATAAAAAAAATACATATTATTTTTAAAATAGTGATTGAAAAATACCACAAATTAGCCTAAAAAAATTATTTCCAGTGAATTTTCAAAAATTCAAAGCATCTCATTGCAAGACTTAAAAAGAATATCCTTGTAATAAACATCCTACCCTTACATGTGAATGTTACTCCAGCGAGAAGCGAAACCGTTGAAAGCTCCCATCTAACGCTCCATGAAGCTCATTACGCCAGGAAAAATAAACCGCCCGGGACCATGTCAACGTACAGGTTGATAAATATTGTGTTTCATTTTCAAGGCCGAACCGGGCGATCCTTCGCCTAACCACCAGCCGGCATTTCAGGGAACGACCGGCCGGTCCACCAACAAGAAAGAATGTTAGCAATCTGTCAATCAAATCCTGTAAGGACGCTACCGAACGTTGGCCCCATCGGTGAAAAAATGAAAGAAAAGTGGCGGAGAAAGAGATAGAAAGAGAGTTTGAGCGAGAGGCAGAAAGGAAACAAACGCTTTCGGTCGATAGTATTACCTTTACCGTGAACCGAAAACGGGTCCACTACGTAGAATGCAACAAATTATCGATTTCGGAGGTCGTGCTTCCTTTTTGTTTCTCGCGTTGCCCTCAGGTGCTTGGAAAGGGTCTGCGATAAGCGGAACTAATGGATAGTTAGTCGCAAAAGGCAGATGTGTTAATGGTTCTGGGTATGACCGGTAACTTTGGAACTTGCTCCTTATTACGAGCCCTAGGATCGCTACCGTGGACGCTTTTCGTTAAGGGATCGAGTTCTGTTCCTTTATTTATATCCACAATATTTGGTGCGTTTTTTTTTTCAATATTTCTAAAAAAAATAAAATGAAACAGAATATTGATCATTATTGGGGAACCAATTGATCAATCACACTCTAATAAAGTCATCCTGAGAGATTCGGTCAAGTAACTACACTAAATGATTGATCGGACCCCACAGAGACATCGGACATGAAACGCGAAAGAAACTGCGTTTCCTTCCTTGCACTGGGTTCTGTTACTGTTTCATAAGCGAAGAATCATAAATTTGAAATCGTTAAATAACAATGAGCATTTTTCATCGACCACATTGCTATTATTACCGGTATCAATTTATGGAAACCATTATTTCGGTATCTTCGCATCGGTTGCTCAGAGACACAGGGCGATACATAACAAGGTCGTTATTTTTCTTCATTTGATAGATGGTGATCTGTTACAATATGAGTATTGTGTTATCAAAGAAGCCACCGCTAAATGCATATTGATTATATTTGAACATTATATTTTGAATAATTAGCTAATGAGCACGAAATAATTCAGTGGTACTGCAATAATCTAAAAATGAGATGAAATTCTATGAAGGCACTTAAAACGTTGGCTTCTCAGATAAATTTGTATAATCAAACAAAAACCGTATTATTACAAAGCTTTAATTGCGTTTTTGTTTCATTTATAATAAAGAATTCTGCAAAGTACCAGGCGCCTCCATTTCACACGAAGGAAAACTCTAGTAATCATCTATATTTTCGCGCACTTTATGTAGTAAACATTATTATTTATGTTCAATTATTCATCTAACGTTAATTATATGCGAAAAATGAGATTGATTTATCCATCAAACTACGTTAAAGTTCAGTTTTATAAGGAAATAAAAATGCTTTGAAAGTTCCATCCCATAATGGACGACGAATAACATATAATTTTCTTGATTTTGTTGATCTTTTATCCACCAGCGGTCATCCGTGAAAAAACAAGCTTTTTGTCTTCCGCAGCACCAGTCACCATTTTTCTTCGGAATTTTAATCCCCACACCGCTTCAACGGTTCAACCGCACCCAGTCACTTTCAACGTCACCTTTTAGCTATGGCAGCCAACCCAAGCAAACAACGAAACAAGAAGCATTTTGCTGTTCCAGGAAAGTGAAGTGAAGAATTACGTTTTCCACTCCAGCTGCAGCTCGTGTAGAACATCAAACGCAAGGGAAGTGATCAAACGCGTGACCTTCCCGCCCTACTTCTTTCGGGCATAGTAGCAGCGTAGTAACGCAATCTCTATTGTAACAGACTTGACATTAGGCTCGTTTGTGTAATGACTCGGATATTAAAAACGCTTCTAAGCCAGTGTCTTCCGCATACGGGACTAGAAATACGAGCGTGTAACATAAAATTTTCCAAACCACCTGCTAACCTGTTGTCCAACAGCCCACTAGGCGTGACTTTAAATCCACCTCGACCTTCGGTTTATTGTCGCTTCCGATTATTTGATGCCGCATGACAAACAACCGACGACAGGCGTCGCTTTCTAATCGTCCAGCAGGTTCCACACCAGACGCTGGCCGGTGTCTAAGAACATACGCTATAGATGTTTTGAATGGGGTTGTGCTTTACATGCACGGGCAGCATAGCGAAGGGTTTCGGATTCGATCCGGCCGGAACAGGATCCTGCCGGCCGGAATATAGTCGACAAAATTAAACATGTTCCTTCCGGGCCCGGCAGTATAAACGTCCGTGCGGGAAAAAGGGTCCGTCGACTGCAACCGGATGACGACCGGTCCGGTGATCAAAAAGAATCAATTGCTACCGCTCACACTGTCCCTCGTTTAGCCATAACGAGCCGGGAGCCGAAGTTGGGGATTTGGGATCTTCTTCTAGAACGTACACGAGAGGAACGTAAGCACGGGAAGAAGGGCAAAATATGACGGTCTGGCAGAAAAATTAATAATCGAACGGATAAAACGAAAACGAGCCGTCGGTGCTATTTCGCTGCCCTCGAAAGATAAGCACGTCCGTACAGATGTTGTCAGTACGACGGCGGTACAAAACCCCCAGGAAGCATCTTTTGAAGACCTTCTTTTGGGAAAGGAAAGAACGAAATATCGTACCGAACAGCCATTGGAGCCGTTCGTGTCATTTCGTGGGTAGTAGCAGATTTCCGGGTGTGCTTCCCACAAACACCTACACCAGGGATTCCACTCCAAAAGGGACGACCAACTCTGGCTCTGGGTGCAGCTTTATGGCTGCCCTGAACACTAACACCAACGAAAAGTTCGCCCAGCTACAGCGTTCACGCGTCCGTTTCGAAACGTTCTACCACAGGTCAGACTCGGCCAAGAATTCGCCAATATACAGAAAGAGTGTTGGGAAAGCATAATCTTCGGGCGGAAGTCTGGCTGGCCGTAATGGCAGTTGTACGAAATGATCCACTTTAATGTTTGTACGTATGGTTCGTTGCAATGGCACCAGGCGCACTTATCATAGCTCTTAGGTAGTAGCTTAGTAGTAGCTTTTTGGATACAGTCCCACTTTTCATTGACGACCATTTTTTCGACAAACCGTCGTCATACAAAAATAAAATTAAATGAACAAAGTTATCGCCACTACACAAACAATGTGCTACAAAAACTCAAACAAACTCTTCTTTTATTGGATGCATTAGCACCCTCACCAATACGGTGTGCCGGTGAGAATGAATGCGAGAATACGAAGCGACACATAACTATTTATGAACCCGTGACTCCATCGATCAGTCTCAACATCTCCACCCGGTCCGCGTACAAATCCTAGCCAGCGAACACACCCTTATTCTCCGTCCGTCCCCTAATCGCTCACCATCTCCGACATTCGGGCATGACGAATGGTACACCATTTCCCCTTTTTCCGCCTCACTTCCTTCCTTCCCAAAGTGCTCGCACGACCCTGTCCGGTGACTCCGCACCCACCGGGGCGGGGGTGGTTTATTTGCAAGCTACATGTTGCTTCACCCAACACTCGGGTGTTCGGGTAATTTTTCCGTGGTTTTTTTCCCCCCTTGCCTGGCGCGTCGCCTGTTCCCCTGTGCCGTTGTTGGCCAGTGTTTTTATTACCCATCGCACTACGTTTCCTATGCCCAGGGCCCCAAACCAAACTGTGCCGCTCCTTCCTTGCTTTCTGCCGGTTATATGGACCCGAGTGTGTGTGTGTGTGTATGTGTACTAGCCCGTGCTTCCGAACCACCGGCCCAGGCTCGTATCATAAATGGCGATGATGATGATGATGGCGACGATAATGCAGACGCTTGGGCTCTTCGGGTCGTCTCGTGGTGGCTTGTCTTGTTTTGTAACGAGACGACCCTGTTGCGCTATTTTGTGACAGGGCACGAGTTTCTCTTGCTTTTCTTTTTGCCTGCTTCATGTTGTTCTGACTTCCACTGTTCCTGTACTGGAAGGCAAAAAAAAACCAACGTAACACTATGAAGGGGAAAGTTTACTCTTGCTTCGGTTTTTCATGCGCATTGTATTGTCTGCTAATTTTCTTTGGGAGCACATTTCCACCTCCGCACGTCTTTGATCTGCCAAACTAGAAGTGCTACTGCTGCGTTGTCTGTTACACTACGAGCACGATATCCAGTCGCTTGGAGAGGATTCGGATTGAAACTTTTCCTACGCTGAAGGTAAACATGCTGAAGGCAGGTATACACTTTTTTTTGAATTCGTTTTTACAGACTCAGCCATTTAAATTACCTTACCAGTGCTTCCACATCCCCAATGCTTTGTCGATTCTGATAATCCCTATTGTGTATGAAATTGCTAATCTTTTGGGATTTTAAGTCTTAAAATAATCGTTCGATTTTGGATTGTATAAATGCAGTAATTTTACGAAATCAGCCCAGAACTATGCAATCTGCGTTACAAAAGTGCTTCTTCGAATCTGCCATTAATATGCATAATTAAACCAAAACCCAAAAGCTTACTTTTATTAACTCGCTTTAAACAATTATTATTTCTTCATTTCACTTTCATTTCCAACCAGCGTGAAGGTACCAAAAAGCAACCGATCGCACCTGAGTTCGTTTGGGCTCGCTTCCGGGATTCAATTCAACCGTATCGATCGGTTCGCGTGCGGTATTCACCAGCGGGCAGCCCTTCAAAACGTAAAAAAGCGCGTACGCCATCTTTCCCCTCGGGCAGCTGTGACAGCTGTGTTTACTCCGGAACTGGTAGTATGGATTGCCGCTTCGCTGTCACCGGCAGATGGCGCTGCTCCGTATATCTTCCAGCGCCTAGTTTAGCCTTAGCACGGTGTTCGTTCGTTCGTTTTTTTTTTGTTCGTCGCTGGAGGAATAAATCGTACACGGTAGCTTGTTGGCGGCCGATGTTGCGTTTCTCTTGCACTTTTTTTATGCTCTCGCTTTCCAACAGGTAAAACGCCAAGTGTACATCGGCAACCGGTGGGCAAGCGGAGTGCGAGAGAATGTCGTGTTTTGACAGGCACGGCACGCGGTTGTTATCTGTCGCAGTCCCCGGAACGACACGGTACGGCGCAAATTGGAAAACGATGTTGTGTGAATTCCGACTGAATTCCCTCGGATGGCGGGCGTCCGGGAGCATCCGGAGTTAAATTGAAGCCAGCGCCAGCCGCGTATGAGCCGCGAATATCGCTCAGGGTGTCGAGGAAAAACAACCTCCACACGACACGGCTTTCATGCCGGTTGGAGTGTCCCAATGTCCCAATATCCAGCAGATTAAAGTTTAACAGCGGCTTTAAATTTCGTTTTCATTTTCGTAGAGGAAAAGAAGGAACACAACTTTGATGGAAATAATTTAATTTCCTATTCTCTAACCTAAACCACACTGCCAAACATCTCTATGTGGTCCACTCCCAATCCTCAGCATTCAATATCGTTAAGTTAAAAGTAAAACATCAATCGAAAGCGAAAGCGTGCTCCATAAATCCGCGACAAATTCATTTGATTGCAAATTCATTACGCCTCGCCACTTTTCGGTATTCGTCCGTTTCCGCATACCGTGCCTTATTCAAAACGGAAACAGTTCCAACCGCCATGGATTTACCGAACGGAATGGGGGGCGGCAAAATTTCTGCGCCGTCGATTTTTGAAGTGATCTACGCCTTCCACGTTCACTGTCTCTCTCCATCTATCTTTCTTGCTCCATTATTCCATTCCTTGCTTTGTTGACGAAATCTGGTTACAATGGATCTAATTCATCGCCATCTTAGGCATTCAAATTTTATTGAAATTTCTCGAGCAAGATGAATAAGCAATAAGCTGACTTTTGCTGCTTATTATATTCCCGGAATACGAGCGAGTTGGTTTAAAGCTCCTTGCATTACTGGGAAGGGTTTTACAGCCCAAACAGACAACGATGCGAGAATGAAAAAATTTACTATTGCAAGATATTAAAATGTTAGTTGAGTAAGATACGAGAGAGATTTTAATTTGCTTTTCTGATTCATCACACTATGAGTGAGTTAACAGACGCCACCGGTATTCGAAACATTCGATTCTAAAACTTTTTCTTATTAGGTTATATATCTATCAGTTTGTTTTAAAATTCAACAAAAATATCAAAACATCTTAAGCGTTCACATCGAACGCTTCCCATCCAGTTGGTTGTTTAAAATCACCCACACAACAAACACTGCACGACCCCGGGAAAGCTCTTTCGCACACAGCAAAACCACGGAAACCTTCGTCTTCGCATTAAGCGGATTTGGACGAGGAAATTAGCAAACAGTCAATATTATCCTGCTCGCAGTGAATGTTGAGCGAACAGTTTTTTTTCCCCCGTTTCCTTGCGCATCCCGCGTCAATCGCTTCGGCAAACAGCTCAGAAAATCTGTCAGCAAATACGCGCGACACGCTCGATGCGACTGCCGGTACCGGCGACGGTAATGATGATGCCGCTCGAGGACGGCTTCGAGTCGATGAATGTGAGAGATTACACAACGGTACCGCAGAAAGTAGAGTGTGGATTTTAAAAGAAAGAATGTTGCCGCCCCATTCCCCAAACCGCAAAACGCCCAATCGAACAAAAGACACCACCAAAGGTGGAGGGATTGAGTTGGGATTTAAAATCGATTTTCGCTTGTATTTACTCACACGCGCAGCGCCGCGTGACACAAGCTTGCCGATGGGTCCCTGGCGCACCGGGGAAAACTTCACAATCAAATTCGACGCCCGATCTCGCGGCGCTTAAATCTTTTCGCCGGTATCAGAGAACGACGCGCCGGCTGTGTATAGCCACCAATTTCGATTAACTTTGCCACAAACCAATATTGATTCAGCTGCGAATCGCGAGTCTTTATTCTTTACGCTGCTTTTATTGTGTGGTATTCACTTTCGGTAATGCTTTGCACATAAAGATTCCTACCGTTTCAACTCGTTGGTTTTAAAGTTTTTTTAAACCTATTTTTGTTGAACGATAAAAAAATACACTATCAATATTTTTTTATTCTTAAATCATATTAATTCTCGTAGAAAAATTGCCAATCGAGCTGCAAAACTCGAACATGAATGAATAATCGTTAATAATAAACGTCGCCGGTCGAATCACGGCACACAGAGCGAGATAATTAAAGCCTGCAAATTCAAATGATCCACGTTCGTACGGATCCAACGCTCAACTTCATTAGCAAACGACAGGCTGCAATTTTCACCATTTAAAGCCACCCGCCCCACCATCGGAAGCAACAGCCGTGAAAATGGAGAATTAAATTATATCCTTTCGACGAGAGATTTTTTCTTTTCCCAACCACACCGACTCATGCCGTTGGGAGGAAAGCGAATAAAAATGCTATTCGTTTTTTTTTTTGAATTTATACTGCTGATATTTTGTTGAAACAAAAATTTAACGCTTTTTATGGTCTCATCAAAGTAGTCCCGGTTAGACCGGAGCTTTACGTTGGTAGTGGGGTGCGCGCATACGCATTTGTGCGCCCGTCAGCAGATAAGTTATTCATTTCGCATTCATTTACGCTCAATTCAAGGTAGCTCACGATGGTGGTGTACTTTATTTTTTTTTTTTTTTGTTTTTTGTATGTGTAAGGAAATCCAATAAATCGTTGTTGGATTTATACTGTGCATGTTCAAGCATTTTTTTTATTAATTATGGCTTACTTTGAATAAAAAAAGAGTGCATGGTCCCTGCATGGAAAATAATTTAAAAAAAAAAACAAATCAATGTCAACTCATTCGAGAATGCATATGTATTCATATACTATGCAATAAATAAATTTGTTTTCAAGCAACATAACATAAATGGTGATTACGCCTTCAATGTGATCCAAAAAAACAGGGAGAAAATTCTCGGGAAATAACGTCCACCAGTGTATTTAAGGACTGACATAATATAAGCCAATATCGTAAATATATCCAATAATTGAACTGAAAAGTTTGAACCAAACAACTGACAGATCTGTAAAATAATCGTCTCTTCTAAAATATAATTTTGAAGAATTATATACTTGAATATTCCCCCATAATTAGCTGTATGTGTCCGACGTGAATGTGTTTTTTTTTGTTTTTGAAAAATAATACCTTAAAAAAAAGAAATTTCTTTTTTCGTCCGCATAAAACAACCTCGACAGTACCTCTAAATCGAATCACGCATCGTTTAAACTTGAAATCAATCAGACAATTGACCCTTTTCTCTGATCCCTGAGCAACCCACCGAGGCACGGGCAAAGGATGCGACCGGAAATCAGCGAGGCGGGCACTCAATCAAGTAAGACAAATTTTGCACCTGCACACGATCGCACCTTACCCACACCACACCTTCCCCTGCCGGCCGGAAAACTAATCAATCAAACCCGAACACTTACCGTTTATCAATCGCCGTAATCCATTCCATCGCCATGATGAGAAGGTTTAGTAACTGCTCGGGATGGAGCGTTTTGCTTTGCTGGGTTCTAATCTACCGGCTTAAGCGCCTACATTCACTGCTTTGCAACGGATCACCGGTTCTGGACACACGGCTGATGATTCGATTCTTCGCACCAGAGCCTCCAGTAACACTCGCAACGCTAATGCACGTAGCTTTTCGACATTATTTTTCTTTTTCTTCTGTTGTTGTTATACCGCAAAACGCTGCAAACATGTCACGAAACACATGTCACACAGACACATACACCACACATTCATCCACGCACGCACTGATGACCGCGAATCGGGCAGCAAGCACAATAAGGGCAAAGATTCCCTTACAAATTCACTTCACTCCACTCACTCACATCGCACACGATCAAGCCGTTTAACACTCGCTGCTGTGGGATGGGGAGGCGCAAAACGCGGGCGTTAGAAAGTAAACACGAAACACACATTCTCTGCAGTCTTCTGGATAACTTCCGGACCAGGAGGTGACTCTACTTTTTGGCTACACAAACAGACACGCGCACTTCAAACAGCTACGGCAAATCAGGGCCTGCTGAGATCAACAACATCCTGACGTTGTTTGTCTCGAACGTCAACGCCTGCCGTGCCGTGTTTGTTGTGTAGGCATTTGTGTGCCAAAAATTAACCTTCTTCTACCGTCGTTTATGCATAAAAATCCTTTGAAGTAGTGAGGGTCGCTAGGAATCGAACCGAACCTACGCCGAACCTATTTTTATAGAAATTGAACTAGCAATCGCTATTTTGAACTATTTTGGAATTGAATTTTTAAAACATCGAATCCACCTTCGGACAACTACACATAATTCAGAGCTACTTGGAATGAATTACTGCTAAAAAAAATCATTTTGCCCATCTCTACACGAAAGTACAACGAAATCACACAACATCCTATAACATGACGAAGTACTGTAACATTTCGAAATGGCTACGGAATGTAGCTTGCCCTTAAACTCACGAAAGAAAAAAAAACACATCCAAATCCCACGAACGCACGAAGACACGGCTAATTCTGGTGACGAGGTATGTTTTTCCCCTTATCTCACCTCTTGTAATGTGATTGCACACGTGTTTTTCGTGTCGCTTGGGTGCGTAGGCTAGTAGGCCAAATTCTTGTCAGTGTGTGTGTTTGTTTTTTTTGTTTCATACACAAGCTTGCGGTGCCGGGAGTCAAAAAATGTCCCCAGTCAATTTTCATTCAGATTCTGCGAACGAACCCCTCGTGGGGTTTTGTTGTTACACACTTTTGAGGCATTATTAAATTTTTCTTTCCACGTCTGCTCCGGTTATCCATGTCGCCGGGGTGGAATCGAATCGTGCGGAATTCTCCCACCGCGTGCCTGCAACGAGAAAAGCCGGAAAAGATGAAGTTTGATTAGTAAATTTCCGGGCTCCAGTTACGCTTGAGTGGTTTTTTTTATTTAATTTTTTTATTTCAAAAATATCTCTTCTTTTTCAAGCCCTGTACACAAAGGTGAACAAACTCCCGCTCGATTGTCTCCGGTCCATGCTTGGCGGGAGACAAAACGAACGAACTGCACGACAATTGGTCGACCGCGGTTCAAGTGCGGCAGCTGCGGTACTAAATTAAAATCAAAATATGCATGAGCCGTTTCCGAGGCAAGCTGACGATTATTGCAGACACCTACTCACGGCGTGTCCCTTTTGCAAATCGATTGGACCGAGAACAGGCTCCCACCATGTTCTCGGTGCCCTTTTTGGCCAAACGGGCGACGTCATCATTTGCATTAGCATTTCAAACCGAGAGTTCGTTTCGCTGGGGCTGTCCCACGGTTCCGGTAGAAGTTTTATGAATTAATTAAAAAACTTTCACACATTCGAGATAACCCCGGTCTCTTCCGTGCCCCAACATAGATCGTGATAAATCTTGCTTTTCTCAGGTCCAATTGTACGATTTGTGCTTGTACGTTGTAACTGTATGTACGGTGATAAAAAGCGCAAGGGCGTGTTTGTGTTCCATAATTTAGTCAAATTCAATTTTAAACTTTTCCATAAGCTTGTTTGGCTCGTTCGAAGATATGTCCACAAAGCTTCAGCTAAACGATATAATGTAAACTACGAATTGTACTTTTATGAGTATATTTTTTACATCCGAATAAAGCAAATTAAATTCAGAAGCGGATCTGGCCACGAGAGCAGAAAGATGTAGTGATCGAAGAAAAAATCGAAATAATGCTATTAAACAGAAGTAAATTCAATTTTGTTTTGTGTAATAAATAAAAAATAAATAAAATGGATTCGTCTTAAGCAAGCCAGTTTCCGACAAACCATCATTTCCAGTAATGGATAATTTCTAATCACTGTTAGAAAGCTTTTTCAAGCAATTAGATTGAACGAATTTTTCAATTAATTCTATTCTTTGCTCTTCTATGTATTGCAAAATGCAAAACCAATACTACAGCGTAAACAAAACCAATAGTTCTGCTGTGGCTAGCATTCTTTCTTGCAAATGGCTTTTTGCCTAATAGAATGCACCCACATAAACAAACACACCGACGCACGGAGCGTGGCTTTTCGGGGAAGGTAGAAAATAATTTCCTTTATCGACCACATTCGGAATGATTAATTTGCAACATCAATTAATTAGCTCTGCGTGTGGTTGAAAGTTGCAGTGGGTTTTGCAGTGTCCGATCTGCACGAGTGGAATTTCCATTCGTTCGTTCGTAAAAGCGAACTCATGGAGCGAACAGCAATCAGTGCCATTTATTTTACACAACAGTCCGATCGATCTGTGGAATTTATTTACGCCATGCTTACACATTGATAATTCACCGACCAAGCGACCGATGGATTTATATCGGTATACGATTGAATGTTTCGTAGTTCGGGGCGTTTTAAATATGATGTATTAATACACCATTCCATTAAATACGGAAATCACCGTTCGATAATCATATTGTGTCTTTCATTAGCTTCAATACCCACCTAAAGCATTTCAATAACAGTAGGTTCAATCTCTGAACGGCTTTGTATTCCTGTAGGCAAATTCATTTTATCAGTAATCTCAACCTGAGCTCCACAGGGTCCCGCACCACCTGCCGTGATAATTGAATAACAATTTTCCAATTCCTGTAAACTACCAATCCCACTCACCACAGCAACAGGCAACGGTTGAAAGCTTTTCACCAACCCACTGCTTCCATCGGGCGAAGAACCGACTGTATATTCGTATTTTATTTAACTCATTTACTCTCGTGTGCCACCGAGAGTGCCTAAGGTGGCCGACTGGATTTTTTTGTGTGTGGAACAGAGTTTGTGACCCTACACGAGTCATTTAGAGGTTTGATTTATTTATCGTTTCCCCCAGAAAGCTCCAATGTCCATCGTCAATTTGTCCGGCCTTCCGGCAGGCTGGGAGGATGATTGATTTGTTTTAAGGCACAATCAACAGCCACCAAAAACAACGACAGCCAACAACATGCACCAAAACCGCTCGTGATCCCCGTTTTATTTACATGTTGTTAAGCGATACTTTGGCTAGTGCTAAAACCGTTTGCGGTTATTTGTAGCGTTTGCTGGTGTGGTTTCAACTACACGCGATGCCATCACATTAATCATAACGTGCGCTAATCGTGCGTCACGAAAGTGACCGATTGCTTTCCCTCCGATCGCCTTCAGCAAGGGGGTTGGGAAGGAGGTTCGAGTTATCATGAGAGCAACCATCCTTAAATTTCACCTCTGACAGGAGCTCATAGGCGCACGATTGGATGATTTTGATGTATTTCATGAGTCTTTATTCGAAGTTCCTCTAGGTATTTATATCATATTTTAAATGCTGATAAGTAATTTATTCAGAGCTAGGAAATAAAGCTTGTTCCTTTTAATACGCAATATGTTTAACACGATTCAAGATCCCACTTGTTTTTAGAGAGAAAACAATTCAATAGCCAGTGTAGGATTGAGGAAATAATATACCTAAACGCTTGGTAAATAATAAAAAATGAAGGAAATATCGTTATATAGCTCAAATTTTACCATTACAAAATCCACTCGGTTTCAACAGGAATCAATGCAGCTCTGGCTAGCATCCTTCAACCATTAATAACAATTAAATCAGCATTTTTAGATGAAACAACATCAATCAGAAAAGCGGCATTGTAATCAATCAATAAGTGCTTCTTCAGCGGCGAAGATTATTACGTCAAAGTCGTTGACTCTTTTCAGTCGAAGCTGAACACATCCTTGACACGGGTCTATTATAGCGCTTCTTTCGAAATTTCAACCCCTTTCCCGCTTCGAAATTGACAGGTGTCAGCCACCAATTAAACGATTAAAAAGGTACTGACCCCCGGTCAACGCAACCACTTCAAAGGCGCTTGAGAAAGGGTGGGCAAAAAGTATCCCCGAAGCTACGCTGATACTGACAATCGAAGCCATTTTGCTGGCTGGGATCCAAAATTCGCCGCAGAATTCGCTTCCCTCAGCGAGATTGACGTCTGAAATATTAATTATCCTTTACGACAAGTGAACAAGCGGTACAGGGGAAGGCAAATCCACCCCGCGCCCATCCACTTTGCCTGACTCTCAGTGAACGAAAACCTCAAGTGGAAGCCCCCCTCCCCCCTAGGAGGGAAAAGTTCCGGCTTTCTTCGCGCGGTGGCGCGCCCGATGCATTAGACGCGTCGCGTGACGGTGCTTAATGATTTATGGTTTCCAGATAACCGCGGCCAACGTTCAAACGCTCGCGATGAGACGCGATAAACAGAACAGCGCCAAGAACAGATTGTTGAGATGCGAAGAAAACACGAAATGTCACATTAACGGCGATGCGATGAAAATTGATGCGCGCGAGTGGAAAGCTGATATTATCCGCAGCGCCAGCAAAGTTTCATCGTACGCTGGAACGTAAGGATTAAGATTTGCTCAATCTGCGCTTGTAGCAACGTCACCATGCCTTCGAGGGCCGCTGGTACTTGATTGCGGTGCGCAGTTCGCCGAAGACGAGCGATACGATAAGAATCGGGTTGTGATTTATCGTACGAAAGCAAGAAACTTGTTGGAAGAATAATCATCATTATTTCTACAATTTTCTTCTCTTATGTGCTTGAAGAGAAAAATTAAATTAATATTGTACAATATTATAAACTACCTTATATTCCACAATTGTAAGCGTAACGTAAACATAGGAGCCCCAAATGGAAAGTATAAAAATATTGCGTAAAAATATTTGAGCACACTTGAAAGCTGGCTCAGCCATCGGCGACCTGAAATATGTGTGCGACCCTTTTCAACATATCTTTTCCCAAAAGTCAATATCATTTCATTCGAGACGAGACGCGAAATAAATCGTGACAAGCTTACCTTGTCCCTTGCAGTACCACAGAAGAAAAAAAAACCGATCCCAAAATATCAAAATTTTCAAAGCTCCTTCCGTCTGCAGCAAAACCCACACCGGACTAGCTGGTGGGTGAAAAAAAAACTTGATCTTTTATATTTGAACACCAACACCATACCACGGGCACGACGAGCACGTTAAGAAGTTTATTTTCCACTGGATGGTCAACCGTAACGATTTGCGCTTGATCCCGGGGCCATCCCATACGGCTTGGCTGGAGCATGGCCAGGTCTCAATGACCCGGCAAGCACAGCAACAGCTCGCAGCCGCCGCTGCCGCTGGGAAAATACTTAATGCTCTTAAAGTCCGGTGAATTGGGTGCACGGTTGGGAATGAATTTCGTATGCATGACGGACGTGAACGCTGCGACGACGTTTTTAGCGTTACCTTAGGTGCGATCCTGGGCGAAGGATTCCAACGAACACTCGGACGCACCGCAACGGAGAAATCCATCGAAAAAGGACGCCTCGGTGGAAGAGGAAAAATATTCCCGCATGTGTCCCGAAGCTAGGCTGTCAGATAGAGGAGAAGGAGAAGGAGCTGAACTCCCCTGCAAGCGGTTTCGTCGTCGAGGTCAGTACCTAAAAATTGAGCGAAGTGAAATTTATGCAAACAGAAAATTAGTATTCCATCTCATCCGCTTCCAGGCGTTCCTTTACACCCCGTCGGAGGAGGGAGTCGGTGTGAGCCGCTAGACCTTTGGCACTCCGTAATCCAAGGCACCATCTCACACAACGTATGATGTGATGGATACTTTTTCGTGCTCACATTTGTCGTTGGGAAAATAACAACAACAACAACAACAACAAAAACACATCCACCCCGAATCGTCCGGAACATCTCGACGCTGGTAAAGTTCGTGCCCGAGCCCTCGAGGCAGTTCGCACCGGCAACCAAAGCAACGCCGACACATTAGTCCGCCGCCGGTGATCCATTGCCTAATTGAAATTGAATAAGTAATGGCGGGTGAAACGACTCCACCCGGTGCAGCGCCTTGCCCGCTGCCATTATGATTTCCATTTTAAACTTGATCCCTCAGATTTCCGTGGAATGGACCAGCGCGGCCCTTCTGCGCTCGCGAGACGTACAGCCGCGGAAGTTATATCCGGCTGGATGTCCGTGGAGGAAGTCTTTTACGATCGAATCGGCGGGGTTAGGCGACTGTGGTCGACTGGGAGGTTTCCGCGAAAACGGGGGAAAAACCACCGAAAGCGCGCGCTCCTTGCGACCGGAAGTGTGAAAATTGTCTTGTGGATGTGCTCCAGAGACTTCCTGCCACTGGGTGAGTTTTGTGTCGGTGGTTGGCCGTGGAGCGCACCGTGAGGATTGGAAAGTTTTTGATCTGTGCTTGCAACAAAGGTTGGCCCAATGGTAACGGTTGTAACCTCACGGGAAGCACCAACACGCATGTTGCTGATGCTGATGCTACAAACTCTAGCACGCGAACAGTCGCGTGGAAGACAAACTTCTACGCGTATCGGATTGAACAACACACCGCGTGGTTTGTGTTTTGCTCCATATCGCAGCCAACCGAAAACAAACCAGCAAAACGGAAAGCCATAAATAATAAAGAAAATTTAATAAACTACGTGAATATCTGCCATCCCCACGCTTCGAAGAGGACTCTTCCGTTCATCCAGCCCACTGACAGGTAAACGAAACTCCACACCACACGGACGGCGCACCCACCGCGTAAGACGAGCGGGTTTCGGGGGATTTCGTTTTACTTGCGGAGAGTTTCTTCAACATTCCATGTAGCTTTTCCACCACCGTCGGCACCATCCAGCACCGTCGTGCTCGGAAGATTCAACGTCTAACAGCGCCATCCACCCAGCTGCCATCTGCCCAAGCAGGCGGCGATCGATACGTTTACCAAAGCAAGCGCTAAAAGCTACCAGCGAAGGCAAACCACGTGCGCGACCTTTGCCAACTAGAGCACCCCTGCCAAAGTGACACGCTTTCCACGGTTGAACATCATCGAGCAGCGCACCTGGCAAAGCTGCACGGAGCCAGGAGAGGAGAGAAAAGCTTTTAAGCTAAGCGTAAAACCGTATACGATGTATATACGGCTGTTGTCAGCTGTTGCTGGTGGCTGTAAATGTACCGCGCGGCACCGTGTCGAAACAGAACTCCGTTCGAATGTGGCTTTCCGGGTGGGGAAGAGAAGCGAAACCGATGTTTCGTCTCTAGAAAGCGTTTGCTAACATTCACGGAGTATTTCACGGGTTCCCAGACTCAAACAAGCACCCATGGCAAGAACACAAACAATTCGATTGCAAATGTTACCCTCCTTGCATGCGATTCCCTGTTTACAACTGTAGCTCCAGCTTCCGGGTTGCCGTTTCCCACCGACCGTTTACGTTTCGCATTGATACTGACGCTGATTAATCAACCGGTGCCCTCGAGGGTAGCCAAATTAAAAGGAAACAGCGAATGCGGAAAAACAATTTCGCCACCTTTCGCCCCGGGGCACGCGAAACCGTACCCGTCCCTGTCTGCTGCCCGGCTGTTTGCTGCTTTTCTTGCCCATTTTCCGACCGACAGCTTCGCCGGAGATATTGCGAAAGCGCGGCTTCAAGAAACTCTAGGGAACGAAAAAAAAAATCGAAGAAAAATGAAGAAAACAAATGCTCACACGCAAACGTACGAACGGGAAACGTTGCGGTCGAGCAAAAGGGCACCGCGGCCTGCAGCGGGTGCGGCAAGGGAGTTTCCTTCCCTTCGGGTTATGCACCAGAGAACTAATTCAATTAGGTGCCCAAGTGAGTAATGGAGCGGGGCGGTGGAAGAAAACGAAACGGCGTCGATTACAAAGCGCACAACATGTACGCTTAATCTCGCGGGCAACAACTGACTGATAAATTGATTGCGATATCATCGGTGTATCGTCTCGGTCGAAGTGAGGGAAAGGATAGCAGATTGTACGCTCGTTAGTTTTCGCTCACGTCATCGTACTGTGTATTCTGTATCAAAAGCATAAATTAAATTCTTTAAAATCCTTTAAAACAGTACAAGTGGCGTCTTGTCATTATTGTTATTTGAAATATTTTTCTTTTGATGCACCAGCGAAATACTTTTCTTTGTCATTGTTGTCATCATAAAAGCAAGCAAGTCGTCAAAAACAAAAACCAGAGAGAAAACATAAAAACGGACACTACAAAGCAAAATATAAATCAATATAGACCATTGAAAGCTGTCAACGAGCACAACATTAAACTTCTCCAGAGGAATGGAAAAAATAGGGCCTCTATTTTTGCTAAGCTCAAAATCAAGCGTTTGATTTATACCGCAAACCCATGGCGCTTGGAGGCCAAATGCACCAACAGGGACACCATGCCGAAAAGAACGGACTGCAGCCACGGTTTATCCTGGCGATCCATTTTCGTTTAGTTTCCGCACTCGGCTGCACATGACGCAATGTCGACAAACCGTATAGTATCAACACACACGAAAAAAAAATGCCCTCTAAAGACCATAAATCTCTCGCACAAAAATAGCCTTACACTCGGGGAACGAGTTAAAAACGGAAAAGCTGGATACAGGAAAAAAATAAAACTTATTTTTCCATTTCGTTTGTGCCGTTCGCCGTAAACAACAAAGCGTTGTCTTTCGCCATTGACAGACAGAACAAATCTCAAATTGCCATCAAACAGCGGCAAAGTGCTTAACCCGAAAAGTTCTACACGATGCTTTTTGCATAAATTAACCGTTCACTTTCTGATACCCAAAGAAAAAAATAAAGATACTGTTGTTTAATGATGGCGCCTATGGAAAGATCGCACCCCACGTAGGTACATCTTAATTGTCTGATTATTGACCGGTTTGAGACGCGTTTGCGTTTTTGCGAATGACAAAATGTTCGGTTGTGTTATATTTAACAGACACGCACACGCATGAAAAAAAGGTGCTTTGGGAATAGAGAATGTGTTACAGCCGCTGTTGAATATTTTATTCGCGTAGGATGAAGACGCGACGCCAGACAAACTGATCTTGATCGTGTAACAAAGTGAACCCAAGGCTGACGAGTTTCTCTTGCTATATAGTCTGTTTTCAAAAGTAGTTTTTTTTTGAGAAACATAATTTTGCATTGTTATAATTCAAACAGAAACAGCGGATTCCAGCTCAACACGATGAACACAATTTTTTATTCGTAGCAAAGCGGTTAATTTTTACGTATTTGTGTGAGATTTTATTGTGCGAAAGTAATTATTCAGTGTCAATCAAACTGGAAAACGCTGTAACTCCAATCTCCAATTTATTGAATTCCTTCGTGTTCAGTTATGGAACAATTTGATGTGTCACGGTATCGCATCCATTAAAATGCCACTTCCGGTGCAGTTCCCCTAATGGATTGGTTTGTTCGAAAGCCAACAGAAACGGTGGCCGGTAGTTTAAAGAAAAGCCATTGTCTAGCCCGTACGCAACATCGTCCGATTGAAGGCTTAATTAAACATCCGTTCCATCATATATTCCTTCGAACATGGACGCGTCTCCATCGGAACCCAGAAGTGGCCGTCTCGTTAAAACCATCGTACGGAACTTCATGAACAAAAGGTCCCATCGGAAAACCCTTCGCCACGGTCTGATGCCCTCTGGTGTCTCGTCCCGTCGACAACGACGTACAATGACTGGAAGATTGGTAGATTTCGGATTTTATTCGACCATAACGATATGTGACGAGGCTCCCGGGAAAAATATCATCATCGCCGTTGCACGTTAAAATCGGTAAGAAAAACATGCGTCTCATCAATCCGGTGAATGTTACATTGCCAGCTTTGACCGGCCTTGGTTCCTTCTCGGCACACTGGCCACACCAGTCGATTAAACGATCCCCCCCGGGGATTGTCGTTTTTGCAGACTGTTGTCAAATGTCGTACCCGTTGCTTAAAGAGATTAATTAATGAAGCCATGATTACGGTGTCCCCGCCATTGTTTGGTTCGGACGTACCGCTAATGGCAAAGTCGCTCACACTCCACCATGAGTCAAATAATCATGTTTCGCTTATCGAAGAACCGTTGCGAACTCCATGTGGTTGGAGCAAAATCGCGAAGGAGAATATGAAAATACTAATTAGAACGTGAACGATAATAAAACGCTCCGATAAAATTAAGCACATTAGAGAAACGTACACCGATAAACGCGTTTAATGGAATGTTTACTGAAGTTTGGTAATGACTATCGGTTACTCATAACATTTTCCGTAAAGAAAGAAGCCTTAAGCAGACTAACGTTTGAGTTTTGTGACTGCGAGTTTTATTACTGATTTTATGCTTTCTTGTGTATCCTTATCCGCATGGTTGCTGTCTTGGCTTTATTTGCAAGATAATTCGTGTTAGTACTTGTGCCACTTTTTAGTACAAAATTTCATTTGTACCATCAAAATGTGACTTACATTCGCTTTAATAATCAGTTCGCATAAACAAGAAACAGTGACAAATAACTTTGCACAGGAAACGCAAAGGGTAGAAAAATAGTAAAATACTCGAAATATTTACCCCTCTACCGTTTGTTCGCCCCGTATTTCCTCACGTATGCAAACCCACTTTCCGGCCCAGCTTTGAAGTCAACGACACTCGGGTGCACCGTGCACTGTATGCAAATGCAAGAGGCACTTTAACCGAAGGAAAAACCTGAAATACGCTGCAAACATGCAACTCGGCCAAAAACTGCGTCACTCGCACCGGTAAAAACCATATTATTTGCGATGATTTGCCCCACGATGTATCGTTTGCACGCGAGGACAAAAAAAAATGTGCACACATAAAGAGTTTCCCATGCGGGTGGGCTCGTTCCAGCGACGTACCGTAGCCATCCCTTCGATTGCCCACCGCCAGGATATGGCGTCGTTAGTGTCACCAGGACCGTTTTTGCACCGGTTGCAAAGCGGTGCGACCTAGATGCGCTGGTGCAGCTGCAGTTTTCCAAGCACTGGGTGCACTGGGCGTCCTTCAGAAGGCAGTTTGGAACGTATGTGTAGCCGAGCTGTAACGATCTTTATGGTCTGGCATCGGAACGAGGTTATTTTCAGCTGCAACCTGCAGCCGTTTCTCGACTCTCGGGCTATATCTAATGAAGCCTATGAGGCATAACTTCCGAATGAAGCCCGTACAGGTCGTTCGGCACTATCGACTAATGCCACTCCGGACTAACAGAGCTGTGGGAAGCTTTCTGGGAAATTAAATCGTAATAGCTGACAGCCCGAACATTGTGGAGCGCTTTGGGCAATGGATTACGATAGCTTTGCTGTAGATTGTTCGGTAGGTGTTGCTAAAGTTTAAGTTGTTTTTTTTTTCAAAACATTTTAAAAAGATTTTAGGATAAAACTAAAAGTTTTTAAAAAATGTGACCTGTTATTAATGTCTGATCTCCCTTAGTGCGCGTTTTTGGCAGATCCGTTTCACAAATGTTCAACGCCAGGTATCTGTTCTCTCTTTTTCCAGCCAACTTCATTAGCTAGCGAGCTAGCGGATGGAAACATGTTGGAAATAAACCGCCAGAGCCCAGGTGTACGTTACGTTCGAACCCATAACGCGAGCACTTTTAGTGACCTGGCCAAAGCGAACCGGCCTGCCGGTGACATCGCGGCCACTACTAACCACCAATCCACCTCTCCCGCTTCGTAATGAACCATTTCCCGGAACCCCATATCCGGTTCGCGCCGACGGCGATGGCTATTTCTGTTCGCCAAACCACTAACCATATGCTTTAGCTTCACTGCGCCCCGAACCCGAACCCGTCCATCATCTTCCGCTGGACACTGACACTTCGGCTCGGTGGGTGAACCGATTTTCCGGGATCGATGCATGCCGATGCAGGCTGATAAACCGTACCTCATCCTGGGGGTGGCGAGAAATTGCGGAAAAACTTGTTTGTCTTCCATTGAGCAAGTTGAAATTAGGTTAACGCATCCATAAATAAAGTCCATCCATGAAGTCGCCGGGCCGCGCGCCCAGGGATGTTTGGTCATGTTGAAAAAGGCTGTTATTTTCGGAGTGACCCTTAGAGCGAGGGAAGGAACGTACGAATATCCCGAACAGTGGACGGGAGCATCGACTCCGACCCGGTGCTGTTCAATCGATACGTTAAAGTTATGTCTGCTCAATGCGAGTGGTAAACGGTTCATGTTTGATGAGGGTTATTTTATGAACAAACAATGTACGTCATCATGCGTTTTGCTAAGTGAGTACAGTCTGTGTTTGCTGCTTATTTTACTGCCAGTAAAATTCAACCTGGTAGAAGACGATACGATTCTATTTGTTCAGTCCACATAAAGGTCGATTTTTCATTTGGGAGCAGTAAGAACGCACATTTCAGAACTCGATTTATATTTTTTGTATTTATATACAAGTTTTTTGTAAAGGAATATCAAATATAAGCACTAAAAGTACAGTTTAAAGATATTTTATTTTGTGAAAAAGATGTGGCATGAAGAAATAAACGAAAAACCACAAATACTATTGTGATAACGATTTATCTCGTCTGCAAAACACACATGCTTGAACTACCTACCACCACATTCGGTAGGTAAACCCATTTCGTTTTTTCAATCAACCGCCTGCGGTTTCTCTTCTCCCTCATTCCCTACAAAACACCAGGAGCCTCCATCCAGAAATGTCGGTGGCCCAAAATTTATCACCCGTTTCCTGTGCAGCAGGTACCGGGGCACGGGAAATCGTTGGGATACATGTTAAATTGACACCACACAATCCAGAACGCTCGAAACGAAATTTGGTGGGCTGGAAATAAGTGTAAAATTTATAGTCCCGCGAGCATCCCGTGAGATCGGCAGTCGGGTTCCGGGCAAATCAGGTCTCCCAGACGAAGGAGCCACGATCGCACAAAATAAGGTGTAACTTTTTTCATCATCTTCACCGCGTGTGGGACACGGAAAGAAAGGTGGATGTTTCATTTCGAAAGTAAAATTAAAAGAGTTTGAAAATCGGGCACCCAGCCAGAGGGCGCAGGACCTCCGGATATGTTTCTTCGTTTTTATGGCGCATTACGATTTCCTATTTTAATTTCAAATGTCAAATACCATGCTCTCATTCTCGCACATACACACACACACACTCTTCTTTCCTATTTTGCTTATAATTACGTGCAACATACATTGCTTCCAATCCAATCCTCCATTAAGTGTAGATTGGGATCGTTCCGCTTTTTTTACCCGTTAGCTAAATCCTAATTGTCACCGATAGCATCGGAGATGGTTCTCGCTAGTAGTAACAATCAGCAAAAGGTCTCTATTACCTGCCCATGACAAAGCTAAACAGAACAGAAGCAACCACACAAAAAAGAGAAAATAAAAGCAAAAAAAATCCTTTCCCCTGCACTGTAACCCTTTTTTTCCTCATAACACAAACACGCCACGTGTGCGAACCGTATTGAATTCGACGCTGGTGTTGTGTACACAAAAGCGGCTTGATCCTGCTCACTGTTTCGCTGTGCTCTACCCGTTCGCCCCGTTCCGCTCCGACCCATCTTCCTAAATGGGAGCGAATGGTCCCTTTGTGCGGCTCATTTTCAGCCCGACATAAAAATGGACTGCGTCGCTTGCGTCATGCGTTGTGCGTTAACCCACCCGGGAGCAGGGATTTTGAGGACGATCCTCAGGGGCTCAGGTCCCGTGCCTGCACACGTGCACACGTTCTAATGAACCTTCGGGCCGGGAATTCAGAACACGACGTGAAACGGAATGATCGGAGTCGGACGCTGCTACCCATCCAAACGGCGAAAAACCATTCGCATTTGTTCATTTTCAATTTCGCCGTAATCCTGAATAAATTTTACTTCCTTTTTTGGCATTGATTTCCTCGCTGCCGGCTCCCGTGTGCCCGGTCCAGTGCCATTCCGGAAAACCGTTGGGATGAAAGCTTCCCAAAAGCATCCATTGATTCGATGCGTTGGACGGGAGCAGATCGAGCGCTTATTCTAGTGATTCTCTGTTGGTGATTTAACCCGCCAACCTTAAAGATGTGTTGGTATTATTTTTAATCCAGCAGCCATGACCTACTGTTCTACCAAAAAATTCTCTGTGGTTATAGAAAATCGACGAATTTGTTCAATTCGTAATATACTTTAAAACTAAAACGCTTTTTAAATGTAACTCTATTTAAATCGCCAACTATATCGAGTCAGTCCAGTAAAATCAAACCAGTCTTCAACACCGACCCACCTTAAAATGTCCTTAAATGTCCATGTTCGCCTTGAAAGTCTTAATACAAGCGACACACAACAATTCGAGGAATGTACCAGCCGATATTCACTTCCATTCTGATTCTCGCACAGCATCCGGCACAACAACCTTATCTTCCCTTCATTGTCGGCTCGACTCAATTTACCCTTAAAATGCCATAATTTTGCCACCAACAGAACCGCACCGGACCGCAGAGAGTCTGTGTATGGAAAACGCAATGGAGAAGCAAACAAATAACGAATAACAAAAAAAAATTGCCGCTTTTCCGGCTCGAAAAGCCGAATGTCATCATCATGAGACCGACGGAATTTCTACCCAACACTCCCGGGCGGCGAAAGAATGTTCCGAGCCGCTCGGTGCAGGATCAACCCGCATCCATACGGGGAACGAGTTCCGGGAAGGGACGTTTAATTTTTTTACATGTTTTCGATTCACTTTCTCTAGCTTCTATTTCGGGTAGGTGGTGACCAGACCAGACCCACCAGCCCGTTGGCCAAAAGAATGTTCCCCTCCCCTGCCCCTAATGGTGGAGTCGAGTCGGTGTTGATGAAGCTGAGGCAAAGCTCTGAAGGCAATCTTGGGTTACCCTAATTCAATTTCTTGCCGTCATTTGGGTGGGAAAATGGATTTTACTTAAACATCGTAGAGTCCCAGCGCGTTCGTTACGAGTGACCCTCGAAGGTTCTAAACATATTGAGAAAAACAACGGTTTCTGGGAAGATTATGCACGGAATAACTGGTTTAAATAAAATTAGAAAAAAATGTGTGATAAAAACAAATGAAAAAAAAGACATCTTTTGATGCTCTGAAACACTTGATCTGCACCGAAACTGAAAAGTACCATTTTGGACGAACACTTTTATTGTGCTTTATCGGCCCATAATTTTCCTCCAAAATCCGATTGACACTGCTTTCGATTTCCCTGTTCCACTGGCGAGTGTTCGACGAAGAACGGTTGCTTGCGATACGTTGATTGAATTGTCTCCCATTAAGCGCATCATGTCAAATCGAACGCGATCACGTCTGACACGTCGACTGACTGTCATCCTTATTGCCACTCGACTCGAGGGCTCGATTGCCCACTCGGCATTAAAGCGCCTCCCGCAAAAGTGCAACGATGTGGAATGCGTGAAAAAAATGCAATCCCTGCCAGCGTTCGCTGGATTCGTTCGCTTGCATTCTCCACCTGTTTCCATTCCTCCAAGCGAATGCTTCCGATTCCGTGTCACCTGATTTATTTCCTCCCCCATCAGCCCATTATCGCACCTTTTATCAAATCGAATGTTGTTGGTGAAAAGGGAAACACAAAAAATTGTATGCAGCCAGCCAGTGTTCCAATGGGAAAGATATAACTTTTTTTCCGACCATCGTGCCATCGTGAATTCTTTACATAGTCGGTTTTTATACAGCGCCTTCGCGCGGCAACGGGAACAACAAGGGGTAAGTAATCGTACTGTAGTGAATATTTCATGTAACAATAGTTGAAGTTGTATTGTGCTATCTAAAAAGATTGGAAAGATTAACGATTGGTAATGCATTAGTTCTAATATGCACCAGTTCTAATATGCATTAGTTAGTACAACCACTGATTAGAAGGCTTTAAGCAGCATCTAATCAGAATAATAGAACATTGAAAACAATTATAAAAAAAGATTGATATAAATGTGATTTTTTTTTCTTTCCAAAAACTACCTCTGCTTGATGTAACCGACAATGCTATTTTAGTTCGTGCACATATAAGAAATGGGAAACACAATAAATACGGAAAAAAGAATTATGAATAATGTTGTGTGCTTTTCAACCCTTTACAAACAATACGAGGGAGTTATTGAATAATTGTAAAAGGATCGACTCTACCGACCTACCGATGGGACGATCCATCATCCCCGCCATCAAACAACACTTTAAAATCTCCGTCTACCTTTACGAACGTCGTCACTCAACCCATCACCAGTATTCAGCACGATTTGCTCAATCGCTTTGGGAATTGAAATATGCTGTGTTGTAAAAGGAACAACAACAAAAATCGACTCATTTCATGCTTCATATTTCATTGCGCCCTGCACTCGTGGCGGTGGAAAATGAATTATCCCGTAACATCATTTTCGCCCCATCGTTCGTCCGTTAGCAGGAGCCATCAAAGGCCATTTACCAACGGATAAGCACCCACCAAAGGATGGGCATGAATACGGACGGCAGGCGGCAGGAAAGGGAGCGATAAACTCCACCAACTTTCCACCTCGCCTTCCGCTTCGCCAGTAGGTGAAAAGCTTCCCGGGACGGTGGGTCCACCACCAGCTTAAAACGCCACCAACTCTTACGCAGAATATCGCCAAATTTTGGGCAACCGATGCTCCCCCGGGCCGGGCATGAAGAATTTAATTAAAACCGAAAGCAATTAAAGCTAAACGAGTCAATGAAGCGACGGCGATGGTCGCCGCGATTTGCGTTTATTTACTTTTTCGTCCACAGCACGCTAAATGCGCGTCCATGCAAACTACGCAAATCGGTGGCGAGTCGCGCGAGGCCACGAAGGTTATCGGCAGTAAGGAAGTAATGAACGTGCTTGGCGAGCAGTTTCACTTCAAAATCAATCTCCGCTATCGGGGCGAACATCGTTCGTCCGGGGGAGAGGAAATGAATGGCTTCAGGCCGAAAATAAAGTCCACAGATTTGTTTTTTATCTCATTCCGGATGGGTTCGGTGGGGCAGGGAATTCACTCACCACGCTGGGCAGTGTCGAAAAAGGGTTTTTTCGTAACAGTTGGCTGCCGTGCGGCTGGCCAGAACGTTCGATGCGAATGTAAAACTCGCTTACCCACGGTCACGGTTGCGCCGGGAAGTCGGCCGCATTTCACAGGCTAAAGTATGCATCCCACCACACACACACATACACACTCATACACCACAAACCACAGCGAACGGCACGCGTGTGGAGGTTGGTGTGTTTTTATGTTTTGCAAAGGCGGTCGCTGTTCGAACCCCGTTCGAGCTGCCAACACCCCCGCAGATCGGCGCGTGTAGCTTGCTTACAGATACGCGCGGCTCGCACACTTACTCACTCTCGTTTAAACTCCCTCCCCCTTCCACCCCCCTCTCGCCACACTCACACCGAACCTGTTGCTCACACAGCATGAGCGCTCTGTACCGTGCGTCGAGCGGCGTAGCGCTGGCGTTATAATCCAACCAATGACCTTAATGACATCATAACGCCGACTGTCAACAACGCGTGCAGCTTCTTCGCCGAGCCGAGGTTCGTGCGAGGGATTCGCCAAAAAGCTCACAATCCGCGCCTCTCGCCGTGCAACCACCCTGATTGGTTTCTTTATGGTAATTACTGTGAAAGATGAATATTCCTACGTACGTGTTTACTTTAATAAACTTTGCGCAACGAAACGAAATTTACCCAACCGAACATCGGTGAAGGAGTTTATTTGGATTACTTTGTTACGAATTCGGAGATCCATCTAAGGAAAACAGTGCTTTTGGGATAGTGTTGATTTTTTTTTCTGTTTATTTTTTCAGGTTGATTTCTTTAAAATGGAACGTACTTACAGTGTTTTCTTTAATTCTCTAATTTTTTGTAATAATTTCGTGTGCTTTAAAAATTATTGCTTAAATTTTTGTTTTGCACAATGTATTAAATTCTGCTATTCGAACACTTTTCTTTGATATCAATAAATGATATTTTAAAAACACTCTATACACCACTCGAAAAATCTAATTTAAGAATTCTACCATGAGAGTTTCTCAGCACTGTTGACGTTACACCTTACGAAGGCGATAAATTTATACATAATAATTCAAGTGGTTACATTCGGTGCGTTAATAATCGACAACGCACTGCATTCATTTGTTTCAATCGCTACACAACGGCTAATGCAGATTAATGAGAGTAAATTATTCATCGCCCCGAAATTCACTGCACATTCGCTTCTGTTTCTTCGAGCAAAAGTCAGCAAAAGGACGCCAAAGAAAGGGCCGGTTGAAAATAAAGGAAACGAAAAACGTAACAGAAAAACCTTCATTGAAGGATGAAAAATGCAGATAGAAAAAGGAAACTAGACGTAATGGTTGGGTGTTTCCCAGCTGCAACAACAACCTTGCGCCCCTCGGGTGGGTCGGGAAAAGCTTCGCGCGAGGCGAATGTTGAATAAATTATGAACACGGCACGGCAGACGCGCCCGGCGAAGTCTTTAACATTCGCTGCTCAGTGTGATGATGAATGATGTTTAATCATTCTCCGCGGGATAACGGTGGCGGGGGCGGAGAAGCAGCGAAGAAAGAGATATATCCCTGAGCGCCTGATTGCTCCGTATCGGGCTAGTTTCGTCAACCCAACGAAACGTTTCAATCGTGCATATGAACTTATCTCAGGCTGGTTTATTAACGCCGGAACATCCCTCCATTAGCGTTACCACTTTATAATGCCTACCAGGTTCAGGAGCACGAGCAATCTTCCACTCGCTGCTTCCATTTATCATCATAAGCGGCAAGCGAAACTACTGCTGGGCGCTTTAGAATAATCCCAATCCAAATACGCCAAGCGCTCATCAATATTAAAAACGTCATCGGAAAGGTTGGATCGTGACGTTCTCTTTCAAAGCTCATTCTCTCTCCCTTTCTCCAATCCTCCATACTGCAGAGGCAGCAGTTTTTGGTGGATTGTAGCAGGCTGTTCTTATGCGTTCGCCAACTTCCCGCAACTGCACCGCACGAGTCTGGCTCACGCTCGGTCTGAGACCTCGAACTGCAAAGTACAAGCTGCCTGGTGTCGCTCGGTTGGTTGCGTTGGAATGGCGCGTGGATGTAACGAAACAGGTTCACCTACGACCACCGGCGCGGTCTGTGGTCGACGACTCCCGACCTCCCGTAAGGCCCCTCGAACCTTGGCATTAACTTCCCGACCCGCCGACATAAATCGATTCGCTCGCAGCAACTGGCATCCGGACGCATTTGTTTCATCGCTTTTGTGTGCCCGTTTGTTTTTTTCCTCTTCTCCCTACACAGGGCACCTGGAAAGTGTCACCATCGCTTCCGCGTGCCCTCCACGGTAATTGATACGGATCTAGCTCATCTGCCACCAACATACACACTTTGCCGCCACACAAAAACACCACCACCACCACCGGACGTGGAGACAGTCATCAAAACTTACCAAAACATGAGACGCGTGCTGGCGAACCTAACGAGGTCCAGATCCGGGCAGGAATCGGGCGCTCGAAAAGCGTTCGCCCTGACGACACCGACACTGGCTGGGCTCGGTCGCTGTTAATTATGAATCACGCTGTCAGCGAAGGTTGCCGTGCCGTGTGTCAAGCAGGCTGAACGACACAGTAGGCTTGGGAGGCTTGGTTTATCGAGCCGGAACTTTTTTTTCTTCTTGTTTTCAAAGCAAAAATACACATTTCGCTCTTTTCGCACTCGGTAATTTCATGAGAATAAGGTAATTTTTGTACATCAAATTTCACTTAACTGCTCGCTTGAAAAACTGCCCGCAAATACACACTCACACACACCGACACACGCACAGGTATCTTGGATTGGTTTTTTTTCTCTCCATCGCAGGAGCACTGTTTTCCAGAAAGGTATTACCTGTGTCGCCTTACGATTCCGCCATTGTCCCTGCGGAAGTCCGGAACCGACCGCGCACCACCGCATTTAATAACTTTGATTTACGGTCGCAATTAGATCGAATGTTGCGTTCCGTGGAAGAGGGACGAGGTACGAAAGGAACCCACCGTTTAACCTTAACCGCCACGCAAGGTGACCAGACGCACTCTCGCGACGCAACGCTTCAAAACATAAAACTGACCTTTCCTGTTCCGAAGTGCGGTGCTATGCTACCCCCGAAACGCTAGTGTACAAATGGAGGTGAAGCATAAGGACATACACACGCACACAAACACGCCCCCAACATTAAGGAAGTAAATTAAACTTTCATCGAATTACCACGGGAAAGGGAAAATATGTGCTGTGGCACTGGAACGACTGTCTGTCGTTAAAAAAAAAATAATTCAACCCAGAACTAATCTGCACCACCCTTCCACTGGCTCCACTAGCACTGGGTGAGCTAACCTACCACCAGGCGCACCAGTTGCACGAGCAACAACCCCCGTGAAATTCTTAGCTACCAACCAACCAGCACCAGAAGCAGCAGCTTTCCGAAATAGCCTGACCAAGACCGCGCGTGACTCGGTCTCGACTGGGCGCGCGTTCAGATTCAACTGAGAGCCGGACGCTGCCGATGTGCGGATGCCGAAGAACGATCGTTTGCGGTGCAAAAAAGAAAAAAAAAACATCAGCAGCAACAAAAAACCGGACCGCTGGGGTTACAAGCGCTGGCAGCACGGTGGAGTCTCGGGTCCCGGGGAGTCTCGGTTGCATTGGGAGGTGGATCTGTTTGGCGCTGTTCGGGCGCAAAAACCCGAACCGACGCGTGCGGTGAGCTTGAAAGCTTCGCCCGAACGCGAACCCGAACCCGAACAGCAGTCGAGCCCGAGCCGTCCAGTGATAACGTTTTATCCTGTGCGCCTGTCGACGAACATTCAACAGGATTGAAAACAAAGCCGTCGTCGCACATCTGCTGGTGGTGGCGGCGGGAGATTGAGTGGCGTTCGTTTTGGTGAGCGCACCATTTGGGTGACTACGGTGAGTGCCCGTGTAAGCTTTCCGGAGCGGTGATAAGGGATAATGTGATAAGGTCGCAGGATAGTTTGATGTCCTAGATTTTGCTGAAAACGTTCACCAAACGAGGAAGTTACTGGGTGAGCGAATCACATTTGCGACAATTTCTTACGTACAATGAGATAGTTTAAGAAGTAAACCCGTAATTTGTCGAGCAGATTGCATACTTTATGGGCTAGTAAGCAAATTTGTGCTGAGTAAAGCATACCATTTGGGTTTAACGACCTGTTTTGCTCAAAGAGTAAATACTGTCAATGAAGAATTAATAAATACTGGTACCTTGCTATGGTTTTATTCATTGCAAACACCTTCATGTTTATTTTATTTCAAAGGATTGCCTCGAAAATTAACCATTCAAAATTATCTAAACATTATAGATTGATTATTAGTACATTGTATGATTCCTAATTGTGTATTAAAATATCCTCGTTTCCTCTTGAGTATAAGCTGTATAACTCCTTATATTCCGAAAAATGGCAGCAAAAACATCATATGCTTGGAAGATGATATGTTTTTTATTTTTTATGATATGAAATCTTCATTTTTATCTCCCAAATGTTCCACTGTGCCGATCGGAACTCGAGTGCGCATTTACTTCCGGAAGCGTTGATTCCTTCGAGCACTCACTCTCGCAGGCTTGTAACTAGTAAAACAGGAGAAAGGGTATCTCCCGGCAAGAATTCTAGGTCGTGAGCGGTTCGCTCGAGGAGAGCTACAGGTGAATTTCATCACAAAAAAGCTCATTCAACCCGTTCGGGTCGGTCGGTCTGCAAAACCTGAATCCTTTTACTTCGGGATGGAGGAAAAGATTTTGCTTATTTTTTTTTAGAAAACCCAGTATTTACTTGGGATGGAGCAAGAGAAACCACTGCGAACGGCAAGTACTGTTCGAAGAAGTGTATAAAAAAGCACATCAAAATTCTAACGACCGCGACAATGTAACCCGGAAGATTCTCACCCTTTGCAACCATCTGCGTGAATTCCCACCCGGAAATAACTGTTGCAGCATGTAACAAACACCCTAGACCAACTCTATTGCGTTCCAGGTATTTTGCATTCCGCTCCGTTGCTGCGTTCTCCAACACCCACCTTTGGTGGCAATACGCTGCTCCCACATTAATCCGCCAGGGCTTCCAGCTTTCCGTTCTTTCCCGGCTAAAAGCTTTCCGTCCCGTTTCCGCCAGCCAAAGCCAGGACAAAGGAACCATCAACGGCTGACGCGTCTTGGGCGGCCTTCTCGGGCACCGCTAGGGTTGGTCCTGCAGTTGACGTCCTGGACTTATTCCCACGGGTTGCGATGGGAACGTCCCATCAACAGGCACCTTCCCAACGGGAGGCAAGAATTCTCCTAAAACAAAAGCCTACCTTCCGACGCCATCCGAGACCGAGAGAGCCTTTCCCGCGCTGCCTTCCTTACTTTCGGTCATTTCCGTTGTTCCAGCATATTTCCGGCATATTACCTTCAGCTCCTAGCGGCACGCGCCTTTATTGCAAACGGTGCCGCAGGACATCATTATGCTTTAAATAAATAATCAACCACAATCAGTAGACGCTTTGTGTGAAGTGTTTTCCGTTCCGTTCGGCTCTATTTCTGGGGTTTCCATCGCGTGACGCTGCGAAGCGGAAAATTGTGCCGCTGCACCGAATGGGGAGAAGAATGGAGAGAATAAACTAAGTGTAACAAACAAAAAAAACACCTCTACAGCCTTCGTCGAAGGAAGAGCCGTTGCTCAGCCGTTGTTGAGGCATTAGAAATGGGATAAAGACTTGTGGAAAGTGGGACGAATTGAGAAGGCTTTTAAAACAGTTCTTTCAAACTTGCGCACACCTGGCCCGAGAGTACGTCACTCCCCAAGCCGCGCAACCTTGGGATATTGCTTACAAACAAAACCTCCTCGCGCAAAGTGAAACGTCACAACGGCAACAAACGCTTTTCAATCCGAGGAGGCTCGTCAAGGATACAGGATGACGTAGCGTACGACCGGCGAGGGGTTCTCTGTCAAACGTAAAGCGTCAGCTTAAGGCAGGACGAGATTTAAGCGTGCCTTTCTCCGTCCGCTCCCCTATTCGGGGTCTTTATTGATTTTTCTCACACAACCCCTCATAATGGGCGCTGCAGGCCAGATTTATCACTCGCCACCTTGCCCATTGTCAGCTGAAGTGTAGTATGAAGGAGCTGCCTCTTGTTGTTAATCAGCGGCTCCGTTTCCCTTCGCTGCTTGTTCTTGTCTGTTGACCTACTTCCCGTGGGGTCAACCTGTTCTTACCGCTATTCATGACACCTCGAAGACGTTCTAAACTTCTCCGCAATTGGAGCGAAATTTAGACACGATGCAATAACAAAGTCCTTCGCACGGGCTGGTCGTGTACCTTGTGGAAGGTGTGGAAACCTTTCCAAACACTTGTGCCCATCGTCGTAGTACAGCAGCTTACTTTGTGCGAGCACACTTTATCCTGTGTTGCCTCCCCGGAGTGAATGATCAATCCATTCCCGGCTTTTACGTCTTCTCTCTTTCTCTCTTTCTCTCTCTCTCTCTCTTCATTTTTCTCTCTTTCTAACTCCTACTCACCCAAACTTTCCTTAAAACCACAAACCCGGGCCCATAACGCATTCCACAGGTTGATTTCATCTCGCAATCCTTTAGGCTGCTCCAACTCAACCTTAACGTAAAAGTTTGTCCAAAAGTTAAATTATGGTCCTACCTTTTTTAACCTTTGATCCGCCTTCACCTCACTCTCACTTCCACCACATTCGATGAGCCGTCCGGAAAAAAGGGTTTTCGGTTAAAAATGTGTCCACTTTATTAGGAATTCAGAGTGCTTGCCCAACAGCAACAAGGAGATCAATCACCCGAAAAGCGGATGGGAGAGGGATGGGTAATAAAAAAAGAGATATTTTCATTCACAATCAGTTGTACTCATCGTTGCAAATTCTAACCATTGTCATTTTAAAAATGTTACAAAAATTGGATTTACATGATTGGATTCACCATAGCAACCATAGAAAGTAATTCGCAAACCGCAAGTACTTTAGCGCCACCTATTGGGAGTATGTATGGCTACGTTAAAAAGATGGAAGCTGTTACATAGTTCCATTGGTTTTTTAATTTTTGTTTAAAACACGTGCTTTTTACGAGTGCAAAAAGAAGCTTAATACGCTGTCTGATTCCTTAAAATGCACACTAGAAGTATCTGAAAATTTCATCGTAAATCTGTCAATGGATTTTCAAATTAAGACTTCTGCAAACTGAAGTTGGTCGATGGTATTTTAGAGTTCTAAATAAAACGATTGGACTGCACAGCTGCTGCACAGTTCAAGGGATTCCGTAGAGCTTAAAGTAGACACTGGATCAAGCTCCATTTTAGTTTGCTGAGAAAGCTTCTCATGCTACCTAGAAAGGTGCATGGTACAAAGATTATCTGCACAAAGAACAATAACGTACTAAAAATAAAAATAAAACCATTTCAACAACACAAAATGCAATCAACGCTCCATGGCCTGGGAGCTATTAAATATCACCGAACACGCTGTTGCAATTGTTTTCAACACGACTGTCACGTATTTACTTTATCCTGCCAAAAGCTAATTCGTCCGAAGACATGCTCGCAGACGAGCAACCCAGCGTTCGTTTGCCCTCTGCAGCGAACGTTCGTGTGCTGTTTAAACTGGCCAAGCTGTTTTGATAGTCAGTGCAGTCAAAGAGCGACTTTGAAGCGTTATCTCTATTGTTTAAGAATAGAATAGTCAAACTTTTGCTCTCCGAACCGTTTTCGCGGGTGTGTTGTCATCGGTCTCCAAGACGAACCCTTCAATTTCTCATCAGCAAACGTAGCCGTAGTTCGCCGTGTCAACTATGATCGCATTAATAATGGCTGTCACCGAAACGCAGGGGACCTTTGGAGCGTAGAAATGCATACGTGTGCTATGTCGCCCGGATTCAGCAACTTCCCGCAGTCACTGCCATTCTCCCCGGGTGAAGTTGGGCAAACTGATGCGAATGACAAGTCGTAAAACAACTCCTACTTCTCTACTTCTCACTTCTGCACGAAGCAGAAGCTGCCCAACAGCCAGGCCAGCCAGCCAACGATTGTTCTACGTTGCAGCGGGAGCTCCGTCCCGAAAGGCATTCTTGAGAAAACTACTGATTTTCTCTCATCCCACGCGAGATGATGGGGAACGTCGCAAGGAACGATGGTAAGAGAAATATCCATTCTAAATCTCCCGGCAAATCGTGCTTCCCATCGACTATCCCTTCTCCCATGCCACCGTGCTCTTGTGGTGAGAAAACTTTCCCCCGTTCCCCCGTGCACTCCTGCAAAACTTTCATATTTCATTTTACTAGATAGATGAGATCACTTTTCGCCGTGACGGTGGAAGCTGGAAACGGTGCTGTTGTTTATGAAACTTATGGAATTTTCATTCCTGCTCCGGGGATGATTTTCCGCGCTCGGACAGCGGAGAACAACGGTTCGAACAGTAATTGAGCTTGTTTGGGAGAGTAGTTTCAGAAGAAGGGCTTCAAGTTCCCTCTTCCCGCCCCGTTGGCGAGCTATGCGCGGTAAAAGTAAACAATAATTACAGCGACAGGCTTAACTTATTGTTCAAATATTGTATCTATTTTACTTAAAACAAAACCAATCCATCCACCGGCGGTCCCACGTCACCGTTGGAGAGCTCGTTTTCCACGAAAATTCTAATAGGTTTTCGTGCGAAATTGAATTACAGAATCCATTTCCCGCTTAGCGTCCGCCGGCGCCGGAAGCAAGATTGATGTCTTTTTCCTTACATCGCCTTTGAAAAGCCTCCACCCAGGCCTGGTTCGTCTCGCACGACAATTCACAACAGCCGCGTGAAAGACGCATCCGCTGGCTAATGGATTATGAAATTATGCATTTAATTCGTTCACCCCGAGCGTGCCCAAACCGGATGCTCGCCCAAAAACGCGGTGGCGCTGCCATCGCCGTGCAATCGTTTCAGTCCGCAGTTTGTTTTTGTTCGCGTAATGCAATTTCGTTCCGCAAAGGGCGGTGGTGCTGAGAATCTGTCCGCAGCGTTTCGGATGACGGCAGAAAAAGGGTTTTCGTATGCCGCTTTCTACCCTTGGTGCAAATGTGACGTGCCGCAGATGAGAAACATCAGAAAGGTGCACTAATGGTATCGTACTGTAGGGCCGTCGGTGGAACTCGTCAGCTGTTTGAGGGGAGGAGGAAATAAATTTCTCGTAAATTTCAGCGCCTGCTTTGGTGCTGGTGGTGCAACATTGTTGCTGAGTGGTGATTAGCAGCCGAGGTTTGCCGGTGTAATGAATCTGTTTTGTGCACATTTATTTATTACAACCATTGCTCCTACCCGTCAGAATGCAAGCTGAAGAAAGGGTGACCTTTGAGATGATTTTTCGCTATCCATTGCATACTTTCTGGCGTTAAGACTTGGTCATAGAATCACACAATCCCACGGAATACTATACAATTTTGCAATTGACGTTCTATTATTTGGAACTAAAAACCAGTTTCCCTCCCCATTGCTTGGTGAATAATACATTTTCATTAGTATTTTTTTTTTAATTATTTTAAATTAAATATTTAATTATCATTCAAAAATAGTTCAGTTTTACACGCACAAATTTGCTAAATCAATTTTAAAATTTTTATTTTTAATAAAAACTCTTTACAATATAATGCTTCAATATATTTTCCATGCGTAATGGCTGAAAGACTTAAAGACGAAATTCTTCAAGATAAAAGAATACTTAAGATTTTTTTTTGTAAAATGTACGCCTCACATTCGCACTTGCATCCCGGACACTCCAGGGCTGATTGCGAATAATTAACGAAGCAATGTGCAGTCATTGATTTATCCAAGTTTTTTTTCCACTGCCCGTTCATTCATTTCAATTAAAGTCACCAAAGAGAGAGAGAGAATGACAGTGAAAAGAGGGTACGCGCGACAGCTAAAATCATTTACGCCGTAGTCAACCATAGCCTGAACCATTAGAAAGTCCGTGGACATGAATGGACGCGATTTCTTTTCCCCCGTCGCTGTTCCGCCTTTACCCCCATCTGCGTCTAAATTACACTTATTATCTGATGACACCATTCAGTGGGAAGGATTGATTCTTACGGGGCTCCGCTCCCGCGCACCGCTGAAGCTGCAGCCGGTCCAGTCGTTCATAATCCCGAAGAACCTCCTGCGATCGCACCCAATCCGAACAAGATGCTACAAAAATCCGAGTTTCGAGCACGAGAACAGGTCCCGAGTGTGGGATGTGCTAGCTAGCACACCACCAGAACCACCGAAACGACACCAGCGGACGAAAAGGCGAACTTTATCGAACAAGTAATTGAACCAACCGGAGAATCTCATCCCAGGAGGCGCCACAGCACAGTGCGCGAAACACGTCCACGGAGCTCAGCCCTGACTTTCCGTGCCGTGATGCCTCGTGGTTCGACAATTCGACATTCTTCGAGACGTTTGGCGTGGCGACTTCCCGGACTTTCGCCCGACGCTCCCGAGCGCGGGCGACGAGTCCGAACAAAACACAAACAACGTCGAATAAAGTAATTACATTCTCATTTGGAATGGTAGATAAACTTTTCCGAGCACGTACCGGCGTACCCCGTTCACCGGTGCGGGAAACTAGCATGCGCTTCAGCCGGGATGCTGAACAAATTGTCTGCGGATCTATCAGCGGCAGACCGTGCAGCTGTATCATCCTTCTTCGCACTGCTCGCTGGGCAATCGGTTTACGACAAATGGGTGTTTTTGTCGGTGAAGGAGAAAACGCATTAAAGCCACCACCAACACCGTCAGGAGCTGACGGAGGGGAAAAAAACCCCTCTTGACCGCCGCATCCTTTAACGTCTTCATGCGTCACAGTGTGCCGCGCTCGTCATCGATTGTCAAATCGAAAACCACGAAACGTCCGATAGGTGTTTGCGATGCGACAGGTGTTTCAATCGTCACCATTCCGGACGGTGCAAATCTGCAAGCTAAGAGTTTGTTTATTCCGCACGACTTGAATTGGTTGGCAGTGCCGGGTTTCAAGTCGTAAAAATGTAACAAAATCGTTAACTCTACCTCTGGACACGCTTTCCGGTGCCTCGTTTGCTATGCATTCTGTTACTAGCAGAGATAAAAAAAATTCAGTTTCAGCTACAAATATGAGCGCAGTGTTCTTCCTTTCTTCTAGTGGTGTGAGATGAGGCAAAAAAATCGGATGTAGCTGGGAAACGTAAAGTGAGAACTGCGGCCGCAGCCAAACGATGCACCGGAGAGTTCACCCCGAATGGATCCCTGGTAATGGTGTTCTAGATTTTCTTCCATTCGTTTTTCCCCCAGTGTGTGTCTGTGTGTTAGTAGAACATTACGACAGAGGAAGGGTGATCCAAATCCATGCCCGGAACACAGCAAACCGACGGCTGCGGGTAATGGTTGCGGCCACCCGGAGAAAATTGTAGTCGATTACTTCAGCGAACGCTGGTTTGCTTTTGCACTCGATCGTCATTTTTGTTTTCCGTCTTTTTTCCGGGCTTCCGGAACATGGGAGATCTCGTTTGATGCGTCGTCCGGTGATGCACATTTAGCACTCACTGCCGAGGAGCATCTTCAAATCGGCAGTGGACCAGCGTGTGCAGTCCGTTCCAAGTGAACGGATCTGAATGGGGTAAGTTGTTTAATTGAGGAAGGTTGGTTTTTTGAAAGCACCTTTAAGAACAGCTTGGGGAAAGGAAGAGGATAATGTTACTCTAAATGCATACCTCCACAGTAGTAGGGTTAATCCCTAGGAGACTACCGGTGTTCTTGTTTTAGCATTTTAACACTATTTTAAGCTTTTTGGAAAAGGAAAAGAGAATTTTGATAGAAAAGAACACATTTTTCACAACCTTCATCGAAGCAATGTAAGCGAACTCAGCTGTAATCTACTCCCAAATCCCTCACATTACTAATTTTCCTTTGGAATTTTGCACTCATCTCGTCTAGCAACAAGTTTACGTGCCTAGAACTAGTACGAACGATAAAGTTACCACCAAAGCTACACCGAACGAAAACATATTTCATAGTGTAACGTTGCACCTCACGTCAAGCATACAAGAGCAATCGAATCCGGCTCATAACGCAAAGCACACACTTCCCAACTTCATCGAGTACGTTTTCACAGAAACATTCAATTATTTGGACCCTATTTTGCTTGCGCTAAAAGCAACACATTGCAGCTAACGCAGCGAATGGAAAGTGGATTTCATCCACTGCAATCCTCCGACGGGTGAAACTCATTAACAGCAGAGCGCACACGGTGTGTTCCAGGTGATGTAAGCTAATAACACAGTGCTGGCAGTGAATACGATTAAGTTTATACGAGGGAAGTGAAACGAATCTTTCCATATAAAGGGAAAAATACCATCGCTTTTATTCAGTTATGGCTAAATGATTATTTTAATGCTGTGTAGTTTTTTTACCCGCCAATAGGTGGCGCTAGCAAAGCAAATAAGTTGACCGATGGTTGCTGGGATTGCTTGAAATGTATGTTCAGTTCCTGAAGACAATGATGGATTGCAGGGCGACACAATTAGCTGTTTGTTTCTCGACATAGGTCCTGGAGATGTCATGAGATTCGTGGACTTCGGCTTCAGAGGCACGATCGTCGTCCATTTTATCCAATTCATCGGCATTGTTTTAAAATAAAACGCAAGAATATCACCGCTCTCTCCACCAAAACGCCCATATAGGTCAATTCCAGCAACAGGCGCCAGCTTAGCTTCAATAACACATACACACACTGGAAACACTAATTCATCCGGCCTTAATTTGCTTTCATCTAAATGCTAATCAGCACCGTGCCCGGAAAGCGACCGGAAGTGGGCAAAATGGGGTAAAAATTAAACACCGGTCCCTCATCGCGATGCTCCATCGTCAGGACGCTTGCCTCAGGACGCGTCAACCGGTTGTTGGCGGTGGCGCTCGGGCGATCGCGTGTGCATTTTGCGAACACTGACGATGGAAATTATACTCTGCCATGCGTTCGTCCGTGCAGGAAACGGTGCAATTAGCACAAAGAATGCAATAAAAGCGCAGCAAATGGATGCGTGCACTGGAAGTCACGCGGTAGAATGTCCACAGATACACTAAGATAAATAGAGTTTCCACCTTTCAGTAAATCGTCTGATTTTTTTTTTATTTGATCACTTTATCATTGATATTTGCTGGAAACTGAATCCGAACAAATTCTAAAAATAGGTTTGTAAATGTCTATTTCCACTAAAGTTCATTCAGTTTTACCGTAAGTTTTTAACTCTTTTTGCTTCCATACACACTGGTCAATCGATAAGAAAATCCGAAATAAAATCCCATCGACAGCGGGTGTAATCCAACGCAAACACATTCGATACAGATTTACTTCCTTTTTTCCAAATGTAATCCCAACATGCCCCACTTGTTCGATATCAAGCATTGGCGTATGACAAACATTTAACTTTTATCGAAGAGAGTAGAAAAAAAAACAAAAAAACGCAATATCATTAAACAGTCCGCACAAAAAAAACATGTCGACAATTGCGAGTGCGAGCATTTTTTTCGTATTTAACGCAATCGTCCAGGTTGCATGCCAACACACGAACCAACCGTTTATTTTGTTCGACCGATCCGATGTGCATCCGCTTCTAATGCAAATCGGTCCCAGGAGTCGATGAATAAAAAAAAACCCAACATATCCAACAGATGCTGCACACCCGGACCGATGGATTTAATTGGCCATCTGGCCCGGTTTCGAGGATGCTTCTACGCAGTGATGTGCATTTGATTGGAATATTGAAAATCGGGTCCGGGATGCGGGTTGCGGAACGGCGACACGAGAATTATGATGTTATAACGCGGGAAGATAATAAAATAAAAGCTACAGAGCTGCCGTGCTCGCACACGGCACAGTTATTACAAGTGATTTAACCGGAAGGCACATTTTATGCATGTCAATAAACGCGAGCTGCCTGGCCCAGTCGCAGTTGATATGGATTTGGAGCTGTGAGTAATGGAACAGAACGTGGTGGATGTTGGAGTTTATGGTGCGCAAAGTGTATGCGATTGCGTACGGCACAAACATATTGCGACAATGACAAACAGAAGCCTATAACATAAAAAAATATTTTTAAAAACATATTGAAGGAAAGAATATCGCCGATAGATGCGTTCGCAACGCGTTGGATTCAAATACCTCTGGAAAATAGATGAAACCGCCTACTAAGATTGACATCGATCCTTACAAACATATTCCATACAGGAAACTTTTGACGAATATTTCCAAATTTTACAAAGTGTTTTCCTATCACTGATTTTTGGTGGAAAGATTCATTAAAACCGGAATATTTATGACAGAATGTTTAGCCATACCTTTTAAATTCATTTATTTAATGTTACAAACCTTAAAGCTCCAATCTATTAGCATCCGTTTTACATTCAAAGCTTTCAGCCGTAGTCATCCTCAGCAAAATGCCAATGTTCCAATCGATTTACGCTCTTCTTCCAACAATATCCTATCTGGCTGACAAACCCGACACTCGGCCGCTCCCCGTAATCCTGCCTGCTCCAATTGAAGCCTGCCGAGAAATTGTGCTACGTGCGAGCAAGCGGATATCGGTGGCGCGTCACTGTACACGGCATGAAATCGAATATTCCTCGCCGGGCGCCTCTGTTCCCTTCTGCGTTGTGGAAATCATTCAAGTGCGAACCACATCATAAACCACCTGTACAGGCAGACGGTACAATAAACTCAGGCTCCCTTCAGCAAAGAAAGCGGCGCTAACGAACTTCAAATAATCCACTTCCACGCCTGCCGTGGCTGTCGGCACTCCGGTACGCCCGAACGATGTGTCTGTGACTATCGAACCGCATCATCTTCGCTCATAATTCGCCTTTAAATCACGTTAACACACCGCTCAAACGCGTCTTAATTCGGTTTAGCATCTATTAGAATCAACAATCCTGAGATCCTCGCCCGGATATCCGACACACCCAAATCTCACCCCACCCCACCGAGGTACGCTAGTTCCTGATACGCTACTCGGCGCGTAATCCGCACCCGGTTAATCCTTTTATACCACTTTAAAGCCCTGTTTCGGCTCGATGGGAAATAGCGCACTGTTCTATCGAGCGTTGCTCCCGGGTAGAAGCTAAACAAATTAAGATAATCGTTTATTTACTTTGGATCTTCTGGCCATCAGCCAAGATAAGAGATAAGGTGTGTGGGGCAGGGTGTGCTGATCGACTGACGGCTGCTGGTCGTCTTTGAAGACCATCCTAAAACAACAAACGTCTTACTTCGCGTGTCCTTTTCCATCCCAACTTTCAACACGTTCCCCGATGCGTCCGAAGCGACGATCTAATCGTTGCTAAATGGTTCAATCATCAGCTTGGTGCAATGTTTGCCCACTCATTAGCTAAAATGTTTACATATAGATTGCTTAATTGATGAAACAGGCCCTTCGATCGATTAAAACACTCGTTTGCATACATTCCGGCGCACAATGATGGTGATTCGAGTAGTGTGCATGTGCTACATTGCATACCTTCAAGAGCAAAGCGAGTTTCGAGCCTTTTGGGTTGCCTTCTTCGGTAGGAAAACTATTCTACCGAAAACACTTTTCTGATGAGATTTACATTCTGGGAAAGCTACACAAAATTTCGCTGGTACTGTCAGAAGTAGCTGCAGCTGGAAGCAACTGCACTGCATGTTCGCATTGCTTTTCGCGATACATTGCTGCTACACAACCTTCACCGGCGCATGTACAACATTCCCGGTATTCGCCATCAAAAAACGAACGAGTTTCGGTTGGGAGTTTTGCCAGATGTTCAGTGTGCAGCGTCCATGTTCGCTTCGGAAGCGAAATCGAGGACGACAACGCGAACCTTCTCGCGCAGGGGGTGACGAAATGGAACGTAATTACGAGGCACCGAAGCGTTAGCTAATGGAGCACACCACCCCAAGCTCCCGAGGGGAACCTTTTCCGACGGTCCAAACCGCCCGAAAGCTGACGTGCGGGCGTTCGTCTTAGCGATGCGTACAGATAAGGAATAAGAAAAAACACACACCTCTTTATCGGTTCGTGCTGTCCCCGGGCATCTCGGCCAGTTTGATGACAAAAAAGGATCCCTAATGGAAAATTATCGAACCATCGCCATCATTCTCTTGGCGAGTTGCAGCGTACGAGACAAGACAAAAGACTAAAGGTTCATTCAAAAAAAAGCGGGAACTAAAAGGGAGTCAACAATTAAGGACACTAATCCTGATACGATGATACGTTCGGGCGCTTCCATCGACAACGGGCAGCTGAAAAGCTGCGGAAACTTTTCACCCGCGTCCAGAACAGGCGAAGGTCCAAAACCTAGAAACAGAATAACGCTGATCCTAAGTCCAGTTTTTAAAAGTTTTTGCATGTTCATCCAAGTTACCTTTGCGTCGCGCTTGTAGCGTCTCACCAAGCGTCTTGGACACTGACGCCTGCTAAGTCGAAACGATACACCCAAAGTTTGGTCACCATAATTCGATACCGCGATTGGAAACGGAACTGCCGGGAAAGTTGAAATTACTTTCCCATTACTTTGAAGAAATGTCCTCCCACCTAAAACCGAACGGATGAGTTAGGGGTGGATTCAGGTTGAGAGGGTAACAAAAACAGCGATCCCAACCCCAGGAGCTGCCAGGGTGAAACTAATTTACCAATCGCTATAAGTTTTGCGCTAAGTACTCGAGACAACAAGCTTCTTCTGCCATTGCCGTGTAATGGAATCGGAACGAACGTTGTAAAGTAGTTGCACGTGGTGTCAAAAAAAAGCTTGCAACAACTAGTTGAGTGAGTGGATGCAACAAAAAAAATCATCCGGTAGCAAGCATAAATCATCTTTCTTCCGCTCTAGCGGCGCTCTAAAAATACAAACTTTGCCCATTAATTAATCCTATTCAGCAGTATTCATCGCTCCCGGGCAGTGTCCGGGTGAACGAAGATCTGCAATCAGGCACTTCTAATTGCGTGTGATTCTTCGAAAGCACACCCTACAGTCGCAGGGTACGCAACAGCGGGAAGGGCAGAAAGTTTCACGCACGAGTTAACGTTCCGCATTTCCGCGTCACGAACCATAGCGTACGATTGGCATCTGAGTTGCCTTACAATTTATCATACCTTGTTACAGCGGAATTAAAATGTGTCACCCGATCAAAATCTGTTAGTAACTATAAGGTGGCCATTTTTATGGCTAAAAATAAGACCGCTCATCTGAACCTATTTGTGTGATGAAGGTCACTTGGGTTCTTTGTAAAATGGACAACCAATCAATTCCTCTGACCAAACCCATTGTTCCCACCCAACACCTCCGTTCACCTGGAGCTTATGCAAACTGACATCATTTTTTTTTGTAACGTTTTTCAAAGGCTTTACGTTTGTTTACGCACCCGGCATGCGATAGCTTTTCATTTCCTCTCTCATTGATCCGTAACTAATGACCGGCTGTAAGGACCGTACTTCCCTCACCTTCCACGGGTAGGACTGCGGGAAGAATGTTTGTTTTGCTATCCCTGTAAAACCTGAACCGTAAAATCAGCTTTGAAAGGACTTTTGTGCTATTGCTTTCCCACTGCCGAAAAGGATCGCTTGGGTCAAGGTTCGAAGGGGCAAAGTGGGTGCCGTGTTTAGTTGAAGTAGGGTGTAACCTTCAGTGTTTCGTTTCATGTATAATTGCTAGCCTGGATACGATCCATGACAAGAAGTACCACATTTCCCTGGATTACAAAAAAGTATAGCAAAAATGAAGCATTGCTTATGTTTTTCACAGCAGCTGGATTTAAAAACTGGACAATTCTTCACTCCTTTTAAACTCGTTATTTCTAAATTATATATTCTGTGTTATACCTGCTGCTGCTCTGATAAAATAATACTCCAGAAATGTTTGATAGATATAAAAAAAACAACGTCTTATATTTTTTTAACGCTATTGCAACTTTAGTATTTTATCTGCATGCTATCGACAACAAGTGAATCACAGATCTGTTCAACGGAATTAAATTGTTGATTTCAAACCATTCGAACAGATTTTCGAGCAGTTTTCTTACTCCAAGGGGTAGGATTGCATAGGTGAATACCTCCTTTTAAGAAAGATTGCAGATATTTATTCGTTTCTTTCTTACTCGTTTTCAAACTTCTCTCAAAACATGGAGCGACACAATTTCAAATAATTGTTAACTTTCATCGTCATATGGATTTAAAAAAAATAAAATCAACATTTTCATGTAATTTAAACTGCTCGAATGGCTATTTTGATCGCATTTTCCCCAAGTACCAAATCGAGTGAGAAAGTGTTCCTTGGGCAGCGATTTCGACTTTGACAGTGAGCTGTCAACCGAGGAACAAAACGAATTCCAACAACATAGAAAAAAAGAAGAGAAATTTTCAACATGAAGATGGCTGACGGTTCCACAATTTTGCGACGAAACAGACCCGGAACTAAAGCAAAGGTACGATATAAAAGGTGATTGTGCAAGCGGAAATGTGCACGCGAAAGCCAGCCCTCGATCGGGGGCTAGTAAGATTTTCCGATCCGCTCACCCAAAGGACCGTAAATCTGTTGTAACTTGCGCTGCACTGCCGTTGTTGTGATGAGAAAGTGAACTCTTCCCTCCCATTCCACACCCCTTGCTTCATGTACAATCGATCGAACTGAGGATGTTCCATAATGTGCCATTTTTTTTACGCAGGACTTCTCCAACTGGCCCGATGAGGTGTTCGATGAAATGGACAGCACGCTTGCCGTGCAGCAGTATATCCAGCAGATGATCAAGAAGGACCCATCCAATGTGGACCAAATTCTCACCATGCCCGACGGGCAGGACGAGGGTGTGTGGAAGTACGAACACTTGAGGTAGGGCGTGTATCGAGTGGAGAGCACGAATGTGTACCGTACGAAATGCTGTAACGCTCGGTTGCTTTTTGCAGACAATTTTGTATGGAATTGAATGGGCTTGCCGTGCGCCTTCAGACGCAATGTTTTCCGGCCACCTGCACCCAGATGACGGCCACGGAGCAGTGGATTTTCCTGTGTGCCGCCCACAAAACACCCAAAGAGTGTCCGGCGATTGATTATACCCGGCACACGCTCGATGGTGCCGCGTGCTTGTTGAATAGTAATAAGTATTTTCCCAGCAGGTAAGTTTAGCAATGAGTCTAGCGAAGCATATTCCATCTGCGAAATAGATAATTAATGATGTTACTATTTTACTATGTTTTTGTTGTACTGCACAGGGTGTCGATCAAGGATTCGTCGGTTGCGAAGCTAGGCTCGGTCTGTCGCCGTGTGTATCGAATTTTCTCACACGCCTACTTCCATCATCGGCGAATATTCAACGAGTTCGAGGAGGAAACATCGCTCTGTCTGCGATTTACGAACTTCGTCACGAAGTACACGCTCATGTCGAAGGAGAATCTTATCGTTCCCATTCCGGAATGTGAGCTTACACCGGGCGAAAGTGAAGCCTAAATGAGCGCATTGCGTGCAGGAAAAAAAACAAATACGACCGGTGTACTCGTGTGTGTGAGTGTTTGTGCGCGCGTCATTTTCATAATTTTGTGCGACTATTCGATGTGAAAACAAAATTAGATATATCTACTCAAATGTAGCCCCCGTGTAAACTCTGCAAGACAAGTGCGCGTTGTCCGCGACACGACCAACAAAATCACAGCCTACTGCGAACTGCAGACGCAGCTGTACGTACAACACCGTTACTGGCGTGAGTGAACGCATAATTCTGCTATTAAATTAATACTTTTGATTTGTCCACCTTCGTGGCTTAAACGTAAATTATTTATAGTTACACTCTCTTTTAGTTTCTACCCCCTACTTTTCATACCGAATGAGTATCCCTATCGTATCGTGTACCGTGCTGCGTACGGGAGATTCTTCTTGCATCGTGTTAAGTGTATTGAGCGAAGTTCATATAAAGCAAACCACTAGCCAAGCTCCACCACCACCACGTCCGAACGCCGAAAAGCAGAAACGTTTGAGTGTTTCCTTTCACTAGTCTATTTTACTAGTAATAACGCGTGTGCTACAAAAAAAAACAGGACACTGATGTGTGGTAGTGCGCGGTGCGGAATATATTAAAGAACAAAACAATACAAACCTTATAGCAAAAGATATTAACAACGGCAAACAATGCGCAGAACATTAACATAAAGGAAAACTCGTAATGTATTGGATTATACCTACTATATATACATGTATAAATAGTGAATCTATTATTTAAATGAACAAATCCACACGAAAACTCTAAACACAAAACGAACACAATAAGAGTCCTAGAGGACGGTCGAAGGGCAGAGTTGAAGATTCTCAAAATGTATGCCACAGGAATATTTCTTCGAGTGTTGTCCTTGTAGGCAGTAGAAGTATCCTGCCAGAACAGAACGAATGACAACAGAGAAATAACTAACCTCTCACGATACAACCGTTGATGCTGCGGTTTTATTTCCCCTCATGTTCAAAGCAATAATGGAAATCAATCTCGGTAGGGACGAGGGAAATGTATGTTACGATGTGTTTCAAATCTAACAAAAAAACAAAAATGCAAGTAAAATATATACATAATACAGAAGTAGAAGGATGAACCGTGGAGAGGCGAGAGATTCGAGTGAATGTGTTCGGTTTTAGCTTTCCGACAATCGAAATAGGCGTTGCGTTTCTTTCCACACCACATATGGTGATAGATGAGACCGTGGAAAAGTTCTCGTTTGTTTGTTTTTTACAATTCTTTTCACCCCCTCTCTATCTCTTACAATCGGACATCCTAATTTTAAGCGACGAAGAGTGGGAACGTGAAATCTACACAAACACACACCACAAAATCCACTTCGAACAAAATCGTGTATGCCAATAGACAAAACTTTACACCACCAGAAAGCAAAACATAAATGAAAGCGCATTACTGTGTTTCCAGTACAGGTACCGGTGGCATCGTTCGAGACACGGAAGCAAAAAAAAATTCAAATCCGTAAAAAAGCGTCATACGATGCCCTTACACCAGGAACGTACACACCCCCACACGGTAAGATGAAAACGATACGTGTGTAGAAGCGTAATAAAAATCCATTTATCAAATACTTTCACGAATGCCTGGTTGAATGTGTTCCAAGAGCGGTTTTACGTGGGTTAGCTTATCCGAACATGGTCACAATGGGGAAAGACCTTAACGATTTTTTTTACATTCACCAATATATCTGCTGTCTTAACACCGTATTTGAATAAATAATACCCTTAAAATGTCTCTCTCAGTTACAACATGTGAGAGACTATGCGTAATAAAAGCTTTTAGTATTAGAAATTGACAAGTAAAGTACACACTAAGAATAACAAAACGCGTTGCTAATACTCGAACGATTTATTGAACAGTTACAAACGCTGCTCTCTGCTAGGACATGTTGATGTCATGTGTTTCACATATTGAAGTCACTCTATTTACATCTGCTTACTAAAAGCAGCCCTTACGTATGCACCGCTTCCTTACTGTTTCACAGAAAGAAAGTATTCATAGCATCATGCTCTCGAGTAAGATTAACGACATAAAAGTTTGATACAATTTTATTCGTTTATATAACACTGGGAACGTGGCGAGATCTTGCAAAGACGATCTTCAGTACCAATTCTATTCACGCATTACCGGACCCACTCGCACCACTTTGGTTATCCTTGCGAATTTGGTCCGACTTTCTTCTCTCCTGTTGCCGTGGACCTCCTCCTTCCGCATTGTTTGGTTTCTTTTTATTACCACCCTTGCCTTTGTTGTTCCGCGAGGTTCCCGCATCGCCGCCTCCACCGCTGCCATCTCTTTTCGGCCGTCCCTTTCCGTGCTGAGCGTTGTTCTGCTGTTGTCGGTTGCCCCCTCCTCCACCATTACCCGCGGTTCCATTACCTTCCCCGTTCGCATAGTGCCGATTGGGTTTCTTCTTGAGCTGCGGTCCGGTGAAGTAGTTGCCTTTCCTATCGGCTCCTCCCTCTTTCGCGCGCTGTCCCTGGGGTCGTTTGCGGGGCGTTTCGGAAGGCCTGCCGAGGCCAGCACCCGTCCAGAAACCTCCCGCCGTTTTCGAATGCTGATAACCGGGTGTCTGTGGGTCGATTTCATCCAGCGACTCTAGAATGTGCACGCAGGGTATGTTTCGCTTGGCGACGATCTGCTCCAACCCCTCCTCCTGTGGGTCCCAGAACTCTTCGACTCTGTGCAATGGAAGGAAGCGTATTAGGGGCGTCTAAACATGTCACGATCTTGCTGGAAACGTACTTCCGGTAGCAAACCCGAGTCACCTGGTGGAGCTCAAAGTGTCGCTTAAGGATCTCCGCACAGCTGATCGCCTTGCCGACGCCTGCATCGGAACCGCTCCACACGACCGACCGGTGCGTACCGTCCTCCAGTGCTTTCTTCGCGTACTCGATCAAGTTCTGCACCGCCGAGCCGCCCTTCACGTGCATCCAGAGAAACTGCTTCGGTAGCACCTCGATCGGAATCTGTTCCTGCGACAGTTCTTCCTCCACGTTCTTTCCCTTTTTGTAGTGCATCATCTCTGTGGCGCTCCCCGACCGGGACGTGGTCGACTTTCCGGGGAAAAATTACTGACTAGGATAGAAAGAAAGAAAGAGAGAGAGAGTGAAAAAGAGAAAGAGAAAAAGAAAGAGAAAGAGAGCAAAGGAAGCAGTAGTTAAAATCTCAATTCGAACAGCAACTCCCACCGGTAGGGTGGAATCTCAATCGATTGAATCCAACCCAGACTAAATGACCAGTAACCATACGGAAAAGGGTTTTACACCCGATGTCATCAGTGGGTATCATCGCCATTGGAATGTATTGGGGAATGTATGTTGCATTCCAACATCGGTCAGATGAACCTTTTGGGTAGGTTTTGTTCGTTTCGGTTTATGAACGATGAAATGGTTCGCAGATGACCGAAAAACCTCAAGGAGAACTAGCAATATGATAATGCAGCACAAAAGATTATATCTATTTTTTTATATTATCAGAATTGTAATAAAAACATTTTCAATACATGACACAAGAAAACAAACAGAACAGGATGACATATCATTGGTAGTAAAGCGATGACACTTAACCGAAACCCGCTGAAGGTTCCCAAGGCAACATGGATCTATATGTAAAAATGAATCCTTAGTAGCCATGCCAGTATAGCATATGTCTACATCCCGAAAAGCACCTCCACGGTAATAAGGTTCGTAAAATAAAAACGGCACAAAAACTTCAATTAAGATAATGAAATATTAGAATTCTGCAGAACAGAACAGTTCATTAAAGATGGTTCCTGCGCCGACACATTCAAGCCATCTTTGTGGCCGATGCTAAAATGTCACGAACCACGCTCCGGCGAGTTTTGCTGACGTAGGACGCAAGCGGCCCGTGCGTCATCTACCCGTAAATTGTGCGATTGAAATACGGGAGACTAGCGGAATTAATGTTTTTTTTTTGTTTGCTGTTGCTCCAAATGGCGATCCAAATTTGGGTGGATTCAATGAGCTCGATTGGATTACTCAATTGAATACGTGAGAGGTTCGTTCGTTCCGAGGGGATAGTGATGCGTGTTCCGTGGTTTGTGAGCTATTTACAAGCGCAGAAGATCGGAATTCCAGAAAAATAGTGTGTGTAGAGAGTGCGACCCGATATCACACTCAAACTATAAGCACTACTCCTTCTTCTGGTGCTTCATGTTGTCTTAGCAGTCGCAGCACACCGCACGATTGATCCTTCGAGGACCTTTCCACCCGGGAAATTGGTGCCAAGTGGTTGGTTGGTTCGTGCAGTTGATGCGTAATTTAATTGATCCCGGCAAAGTCGGAACGAAACCGCGCGGAAGATGAGGAAATTAACGACCTACAGCACCACCGTTCGCCCGGTTACTCTTCTTGAGCTTCGTTCGTCAAAAGATGGAGCCCGTCTTCAGCGAGGTCTTGACGTGCTCGACTCCTGCGATTGACAACAAACGCGAGTTTTTCCTTTAAGGACGCAAATTTGGTGAACCATCATGAATGTAGAATGGGGTGAATAAAAAATAAAACCTTCTCGCGCTCATCCAGAGCCAATTTTCCGTGTCATGCATATGGTGCGGGTCCCATCGATTCGATCCGGTTGTTCCTCACGGCACAAAAACCGGGCGACAGGACGCAGCAGCAAGTGGGTGGGAATTAATTTTCCCATCGACAGCTCCCATCATATTCGCTCACTTCAGTCGGTACCAACCAGTGCCGACGGCATCATTGTCGTGTTTTTCATCCTCCTCCCGGTTGATGTTTTCCACTGCGTCCTTCTTTATCTCCTTTTCACACCCGAACGCAGTGCGGTGCGTCTTTAGCTTTCTCCGCCGCAAAGTTATGCGAAAGGCGTGAAAGAATTTCATTCAGAAATATCTCGGTTCCATTCTTCTCCATTTGGCGGTGGCGGTCGTCGTCGTTTGCTGGCTACCCTTAGCAAGCCGTGTGAAGAAACTAGCGTGTGAAAACCCTCCAGCACGCTCCAATCGATTGCGAAACGGTGCGCAACTTCACATACAATGTCGTGAAAATGATCTATAAAGCACGATGCAAGCCATAAGACATTATTTAATCGAACTTTTGCTGCTAAAGATGGAACATTTTCTCCTCTTTTCGCATACGATGCGTTTATCTTTGCAAAGGCTCACATCAGTGACGTCATAGAGCAATCGCTACGTAGGGCAACAATGTAGCGAACGAAACATGCAGCCAAGAGAGTAACTTAAACGAAGCATAGACGAAGAACGTCTTTTCGAGAGTAGCATAATTTGTTAATAAAAACGCATTAACAAAGCGTTATGTTGAGTCGCATATTAACATTTGGGCTGATATAAATCGAATATGCGCCAAAAAGTATGCAATATGTACTACGCCGACTATAAAAAAATAAAGATTAAAATCAACGCAAATGGTTCAAATATGTAAAGACAATCCAAATTCAATAGAAAAATTAATTAAATAAAAAAGAGTCGGTTGTAGCCACCTTGGCAAGAAGGGAATCGATTGATTAATGTAATTTTAAACATGTGCTGAGCTCTGCAACAGTTAACAATTCAATTCCGCACCTTTAGCTTGATCGATCGGCTTCTTAATTAACACGCAACAATAGTAAGTGTTGCTCTATCGATTATCTGCTGTCGCTCTGCTCGAGAGGAACAAAAATTTCCATTTCACCCCATTGTCCACCGTTCAGCGCATTGTTGACGGTAATCTGCCAATTTCAAGCGCACCATGGACAACAATAACCCTCATAATACCCGCGAAGCTTTCCGCCATCGTTCGTGCATATTTTTTTTAATGAGCCAACAAAAAAGTGGAAATTTGTTCGCCAATAAGTGCCCGGTGGAGGTGTAAAAACTTTACACAACCAGCGTGCCAGACCCGGGGATCGGAAGTTAATTGATTTGCTGTAAATAACGAACGTGGTACACGTGATGAGACCGACGCGTGCGGTGGGTGTAAAACCACAAACATGTACTCGCTTTTTTTTTGTTCATCCCCAGCAGCGTGCAGGAAGATGCATATCGCTGCATTTACGCCACGTTTCTAGTGAAGCAATTAAAATTGGCTTAGGCTTTTGTTTTGTAGAGAAGACTTCACTTAGAATACATTAATTTAACCCTCGGTTATTGCAAATCTCTAGAGCAGGAGTGAGCTTAGGATAGTTTGAAAAAAATGTATAATTCTAAATCACAACTATATAAAATAATTCGACTAGCAAATATGAAAAAAATCTCACATAATACGAAAATAATTACAACTAATACGAAAAAAATATGCGTTAAGATTTAACATTTTTAAAAGACTCAATGTTTCTTATTAAGATTGCATACATTTAGGCGTTAGCTGGTCCTAGTCAGCCTTGAAAGTATGTAAACCAATATTTACGCCGAATATAGCTATTTTTAAGAGATCTCGCGTTTCTCTTATCGTATCTATCGATAAATTTATACCTCTTTTAAACGTCTTACCATAATTTGTTTCAACAAAATCCTGACACAGCAGCGCACGTTTCTGGGTAATATTTAATGCACAACTAGCTGCGAACAAGCAACTAACTGCACAACCACCATCACAACGTCACTCAAATTACAGTCCGGAAAACAATCGAATCAACAGGTCGCTACGGATGATCCAGTGCCCTCGTCCTCCTTCCAGAGGAATGACGGGATCGGGTCAGTCGAAAACGGGAACGAACGGCGCATTTCGAGTGACAGAAAATTCGCCTGCTCACCATGCATTGGAAAAGGCACCGACCCGACCCGGCCCGGCCCTGCCAGGGACAAAATGTGGACTGGCAAAATATGTGCACAAAAATCTAACGCGTCTGCGTGCCGACATGTGCCACCCAACGGCACTGCTGACGTCAAAGCGGAAAGCATCAAAGCACTGGCTGCGGGAAGCGAGCTGATCTTTGATGCGCCAGCACTCCCATTGATCCCACCCACACTCCTTCCATTCAGCAAACGTGTTAAAAGGCAAGATAGGATGCCGATTCCAAAGGGTTCGCGCGATTGGGAAAATCATCATATTTCTGTTCGATTCGCTCGCGACTGTTCTGGTTCGGTTTTTAATAGCGCCGAATGACGGAACATCGGTCGATATTGATCCCGTGTCTCCGTTGTGGTCTTTCCTTTTATGCTTACTTGATAGAAAAAAAAAACACCCAACTACTGCGCGCGTCTCATCCTTCCCCCGGCCCCCGTACGACACGCTGTTACGCACTGGAATGTAGCGCCATTACGCTTGCGGTGCTTGCAAATATCCCCGAGAACGGAACGAGAACGACTCGTCCTCGTCGTCGTGTCCTTCTGCCATCATCATCTGCGCACTGTGGCCCGACGAATGGTGCCGTTTCGCTTGTTCACACCCGAAAAGTGCTAAGCAATTAGAATGCGTTTCGCATTATCCTTTCCAGCCAGTCGGTTGGCACTGGGTCTGCGCGCGTATCCTTTCCGCGAGCGCCCGAAACGAGGGCCTGAGGATGGGGCACAGGAGATTTGCAGAGAAGAAGAAAAAAAGCGGCTGGGCACTAGAGCAAAAGGATCCATCCTGACGGACTGGCCGGTTGAACGATTCAGTTACCGTCGGGAAGTCGTAGCGTCCGGTTCAGTAAGCTGGTAAAAGGATTCTACCACCACCGCAGATCCGATCCGATTCCACCACGGATTGTAAGTGAGCTGCAACTGTTCTGGAAAAAATGGTGAAATGTTTGAAATTTAATAAACATAAACTGATGCGTGGAAGTGCTTTTATCAGACGTTAATTTGACGAGTAATGTGTTTAAAAATATTACCTACGAAAAATGTGTTGTGTAATTCGGTGACTAAATCACGGTTTGAAGTGGCAGATTTTCGGTGCGAAGTGTGCAATAGTTTCAATACTCGTCAACACGTGATATCGATTATGATAAAAGACAAAACAAACAAGATTGTTCGACTAGTAAACTAGATGATCCCATTCATTTGGTCTATTACAATTTACCACTAGTTTTTTTCGGAACGCAGAAACATTTAACAGTAAAAGTAGTAGATGAAAAACGTTAAAAGTGATAGAAAAAGATAAAAATGAAACGTACAATAATGCTAAAGAGCTTGAGAAAAAAGTTGGATATGAAATCAACGTAAATAATATTTCAAACTAACAACGAAAAGAAGCTTATTGATACAAAGACCAGATAGAAATGATCAAATTAGCGTACAACGATAGCAATAAAATTCGAACTAACGTATGAGTAATACCATCCCAGCAACAATATCTTAGATATCTGATTGGAAAAGTTATAATTAAACAATTGAGAGTCAGCCAGCGCAATTGCCGTCGATGTTAGTGACGGGCTTATAGCAATACAGTGACGTTCAACAAAAGAACACGGTTTTCCTGTGTTAATGTAAATTTGTTTGTCTTAGTTCAGACACTAGATCTGGGCACACTGGATTTTTACCGCTTTTATGGACCGTCGGAAAATGGAGGCTCGAGATTCGGAAGTTCAGTGATATGTTCAATCTATCTTTTACACTAATTGTCGTAAGTTTAGTTGAACGATTTTCTATGGTTTTACTGAACGATATTAATGTTTTTAAAGTTTATATTTCATACCTATTCTGCAAGAGTCCTCTGATACTGCCCGTCACTGTATACTTCTCGAGCACAATGCACTCGTTCTGCGTGTTTAGATTTGATTGCTTAACGCGTTAAGTAACAGCCGTCCGTCATATATAAAGCACCCCCCAACGGATGGCTTCGTGGAACTCGATCGAGTCCATCGCCAGATGTGATGTAAATCGTACCTCGTTGCGATGATGTGGCGGCATTTTATAGGGTTTTTTGCATCTGCGTTTTATGGACAGAAACTGCCATTCTCCATTGTTTACTTAAATCCAAAGAATCTCGGAAATCGAAACCCCGATATAGAGCTACTGGCGGGCGCATAGGAACACACCGTGGAGCGCGGTGTTCTATATTTGACGCTTATTATTATATTCGCATCCCCAGAACGTCCGATAGCTCCGACAGATTAATCAGCCAACCCCACGCCACGCAACGCGATGGACAGCAAAGAGTTCCGGCGTCGCGGTACCGAGATGGTCGAGTACATCTGCAACTATCTGGAGACGCTGGAGGAGCGTCGCGTGACGCCGTGCGTTGAGCCGGGCTACCTGCGGCACCAGCTGCCGGACGAGGCACCGGAAGACCCGGAACCGTGGGACAAGATCATGCAGGACGTCGAGGACAAGATCATGCCGGGCGTGACGCACTGGCAGCATCCGCGCTTTCACGCGTACTTCCCGTCCGGGAACTCGTTCCCCTCGATACTGGGGGACATGCTGAGTGACGGCATCGGGTGCATCGGGTTTTCCTGGGCCGCCAGTCCGGCCTGCACCGAGCTGGAGACGATCGTGCTCGATTGGTTGGGTAAGTTTCGCTCGCAGTACGATAAGCGCACCCACTTTTAATTGACCGATCGCGAATAATCAACACCAATTGGATAACGTTCGCTCAATTAAGCAACAAGTGACGTTTCGGGCGCAGAAAGCGACACAATTAGTAGCACGCAACGTCACAACGCTCGATGTGACGTTCGAGCCAAAGCGAATGACGTTTCTTGGTCCGAACCAACCAAGTGCAGACTCGTGACCCTCGTTTTTTTTTGCCTTTCTTTTTTGCTGTGTGCCTCGCGCGATCGAGGGTGTACGTGTGGCTAAAGAACGTGCGAACGCATGCGGATCAAAATAAATCATAAACATTTCACCATCCGCTCCATCCGCTCCCTCGAAACGTTTTCCACGGACAAACAAAAACACAGACTTGAACAGGGGGTGCGCGGGTTGAAAACCGATACGCTTCCGGCGTGATCGGCGTGTGTGAAGGAACGGCCCAGGACGGGCTCAGCAGGCAGGCTAGCAAGGTCGGCCACTGCCAAAGAAGGAATCGGTTATATTTAGATCAAACTTCACTCCAAAAATAGCGCACCCAAGTGTGAAATCGAGTCAATGGCGGGGTGTGGGAGGTGGGGGTGAAACAGCAGAATGCGTGCGTGGAATGTGTTAGCCTCCTCCACAAAACGGCCGATTGCACCGTACAATTATTTATACAAAGCCGCCGTTTATTTTATTGAGCTTTTGCTCTTTGGCGCGAACGAACACGAGCAGAGCATCACCGACACCGTTTAGCATCATCCCCGCGAACCGGGGCGGTCGATGACGAAGATCAACAAATTTCTGCGGTGTTGGCAGAAGTTTCGGATGAAAATTTACGACCGCGCGGCGATCAATTTATGGCCACCGTTTGTGAACATGGTAAAATATTTTAGTGGCAAATTATCGCTAATGAATAAGCGACAGATGTCACGATGGGGAGGGGAAAAAGGAGAAGGAATTGTGGAATTATGGTTTTGTTAGGTTTGTTACGATCTTCTGCAATAGTTAGCTTTACTTGCCCGCTTGATTTATCTGTGGAATTTTCATGGTTATCAGAAAAATGTATTTAAATTTGAAAAACATTGTTCATTCTATATATTCATTCGCTTGATTTTTTTATACAAATTCATTTCAATCATGAATCGCGTCTCTTAAGAATGAACTGTCATGAATTAAAATAAACCGAATCACTAGTGAATTAAATATTCACTAGCTAGTAGGTATTTATTATTAAAAAAAATCACGGGATTTAGAAAGAAACGTTTCTTTTATTAATCCATCATAAATCTTTGAAATTTCTATTTACCACCAATTCAAAGAAGAGCCTTTAAATTCATAGCTGGATTGATTCATTCATCATGAAGATTCATTATGATTCATAAATTTGACCTGAACTGCAGAACGGCGAAATAGCTCCAAACGTACTAATCCACGACCTTTTCCAGTCTGCCATCATCTTCTCTCCACCCGACCACCCGAGGTCATTATCATGTACATTTTTAAAATAATTGAAATTCCTCACACATGATTCACTCACAACACTGGGGAGTACAGCATCTGGTCGGTGGACGCTTTCCACCAAAACACCCACTACACCCAGCGCGCGGCGGCGAAGCAATCCACAATCACCGTTCGTTCGAAATGGCACTGAACCTCCTCGGAATTTCGTGCCCCACGCACGCTTTCCGCTTCGACGTGGAGCTTCCGAAAGACATCGAGACGCCGCTCGAAAATGCCGCTCCACACACACATCATCATCTCATTACCATAAATAATCGATGATAGAATAGTGCCGCCGAATGCAAATCGAGCGTCGAGCGGCTAAGAAAGGAGTGTGCTGTACTACTTAATCGTTCCCACCGAACGTGTTCCACTTGTTGCTCGAAACACGGATGCAGGGCGGTGTTGTATGACCCTCGGAAAAATAGAGCATCCTGTACGATAGAGATGGCAGGGACGGGAAAAGGAAGGGAAGCGTATTTTTCCAAGGCGTATCCCGCGCCTTGGCGAGTCGTTACAAGAAATGATGAAATTTTAACCACTTGTTACTCCATTAACAGCATCCGCCCGAGAGGAAGTCGCGCGCGGTTGATTCGAGCGGACCAGCCGGGCGATGATAAATTGCGTTTTAATTAGATCAAAACATTAACTTCTTGGAGGGGAATTTTCCAACGTTTTTTTTATTATTTTCTATCCTATTTCAGTTGATGGAATGCTGTTGCAATAACTAAACCGCTTGCCTCGAGAGTCTCGCACACAAATTGGTTTTTGGTGCAGTTTTCATAATCAATGCCGTTAGCGTGTTAACCCTACCAGATATGTTTTCCTGTTACAATTACTTCACTTATCTCGCTCTCTGTCTTTCTCTCACTCTCTCTCTCTCGCTGCAGGCAAAGCGATTGGGCTGCCCGACTCATTTCTCGCGCTCAAACCCGGCAGCCGCGGTGGTGGCGTTATACAGGTACCGTGAGATGAACCATCCATTTTGTCAGCCGTTTAGGCTAATGCTCCCTGTGCTCATCTTCTAGACGTCCGCCTCGGAGTGCGTGCTGGTGACGATGTTGGCCGCCCGTGCCCAGGCCATCAAGTATCTCAAGCAGCAGCACCCGTTCGTCGAGGAGGGACACCTGCTGTCGAAGCTGATGGCGTACTGCTCGAAGGAGGCGCACAGCTGCGTCGAAAAGGCGGCCATGATTAGCTTCGTCAAGCTGCGCATCCTCGAGCCGGATGAGAAGTGTTGCCTCCGGGCGGACACGCTGATAAAGGTAAGGTTGGGCGCAACATATTTACGCATCGGTTTGCGCCATCGATGACGCGAACGACGGCGAAAAACATGTCCATGGCACCCATTTTCCGATGCCAGTTCCGATTGCTTTACGATAAACACAGACCGGCAGTTTGTAGGTGCTGACCGGAAGGGGGAAGCCGTTGCGAGAGCGGTTGTGTTGGATCCATTTTCACCGTAAAAGCGTCTTTGCAAAGACGTTTACGGCCACAAATTACTATGGACGTGATGTAAACATACAGGGCAGTGAGTGACTCACGTGCTAACATAAAATCCTCTCGAAAACTCTTTGCACGTATTCCCTGCACACGAAGCCTATCGAATCTACCGGGATACGGTTTCAACCTCTTCTTTTTTGGTGGATTTTTTTTCAAGAAAAGGGTGAATCTGAAAATAGTACATGAATCAGAGATCCAAATACGGTACAAGCATCCCTACAAATGTACTTACGAAGAAGCGTTTTTATGTGCGAGCTGTACGTCATCGATAGGGACTAAAATTACTTCGGTCTTCTCTTAAAATGCACGATTTTATAACCTATTCCTCGTTCTCATCATTTTCTCACACTTAATGGTTTGGTATGGATTGTTTTCCTTGAAAAAAAGCTTTAATTTCTTGATCTTAATTTAAAAAAAAACTACGCTCCGATTCGATGTCCTCCGCCAACCTATACCAAACCCTAGCCTAACCTCACATTTTCCTCACCAAAATCGCATGTTCACCAAATTTGCCCACAACGCCCTCCCCGTCACTACACCCCGTCCTGTTTCTTGCGGTGTTCCTCCAGCACGCGCCGTGCCTGCTGCTGACCGTGCTCGAACCCGGCGGCAAACCCCTTTCGGTAGCCCTCGTCAAAATTGCGCTGATAGTGCACTTGCCGCCCGGCATCGATGCCATCCGCGTAGGCGGCCTTAATGAGCGGTTCCGCCAGGCGCCGTGCGTCCCGCGACGAAATGTCCCCAAAGTCCTCCCGTTCCATGTCCTTCGGTTGTTCGGTGGGCGAAAAGAAAGAGAGACAGAGTGAAAGAATTGGGTAGCGGGTTGGGGTATGTTCTCATGAAGCGGGTAAGGGTAGAAAATCGAAGCCGCTGAGGAGCAGATTAATCATGGTGGTGGCGGCGAGCGCCCCCGGGGGGGGGCGCTAAAACATTGTTTGAGGTTTTTGATTTCAAGAACATGTCATTTTTCATCACCTTCGGCTACTGAAAAGCAACTTCGAATCGGACACGCTCCAGGCAGGCACATAAAACAGCAAACAGTAAACAAAGTACGTGCCAGTGCCGTGGGGTAAAAAGACCCGTGCTCCTTTACACACACACACATACACACCTCCGGGTGCAGGTCATCCGGAAAGGTTAATAGCAGAAACGTCAAACTAATCATAAATTCCTCGGTGGGTCCGCTACTCCGCTTCGGGGGACTTTAATGGGCGCGAATTCGGTTTCTCGCAATAAAAATCCCAACACGTCACGGTCCGCGTGTTCAACACGACAACGATAACGTGTAATAACGTATAATTTTCGCACAAAGCATTGGATTATGGCACGAACCGCACACCGAAGACGGTCATGACCGGGTGTTTGGAGCAAGAACTGATGGTTGCTTTCCGCTTCATTTGCAAATTGCTTCACCAGGCGATGGAGGAGGACGAACAGCAGGGTTTGATACCGTTCTTCGTGTCGACCACGCTCGGTACGACCGGTTCGTGTGCGTTCGACGATCTGGCCGAGATTGGCGAAGCGTTGCAACGCTTCCCGAGCGTGTGGCTGCACGTGGACGCGGCCTACGCCGGCAATGCGTTCATCTGCCCGGAGCTGAAGTACCTGCTGAAGGGCATCCAGTACGCGGACTCGTTCAACACCAACCCGAACAAGTGGCTGCTGACAAACTTCGACTGCTCGACGCTCTGGGTGCGCGATCGGATCCGCCTAACGTCGGCGCTCGTTGTAGATCCGCTGTACCTCCAGCACGGCTACACCGATTCCGCCATCGACTACCGGCACTGGGGCGTACCGTTGAGCCGCCGGTTTCGTTCGCTCAAGCTGTGGTTTGTGCTGCGCAGCTACGGCATCACCGGTCTGCAGGCGTACATCCGGCATCACATCGAGCTGGCCAAGCGGTTCGAGACGCTCGTGCTGAAGGACAGCCGGTTCGAGGTGTGCAACGACGTTAGGCTGGGGCTGGTGTGCTTCCGGCTGAAGGGAACGGACCGGATCAACGAGAAGCTGCTGAGCGGCATCAACGCATCCGGCAAGCTGCACATGGTGCCGGCATCCGTCAACGACACGTACGTCATCCGGTTCTGTGCCGTGGCACAGAACTCCAAAGTCGAGGACATTGGTGAGTACAAGGAGGGGGGGCGAAATAGGAGTTAAGGTTGAAGCCATTTCATAATCCTGCTCCCAATCGCCCACAGACTACGCCTGGGACGTCATCACGGATTTCGCGTCGGAGATACTGGAAAAGGAGCAGGCGGACGAGGTCAGCGAGATCGTCGATCGGCGCAAGACACACACCCTCGCCCAGAAGCGCTCGTTCTTCGTGCGCATGGTTAGCGATCCGAAGATCTACAATCCGGCCATCAACAAGGCACAAACGCCCCACCGTATGTCTACGGAGCTGACCTCACCCGGACACGACGGTACCGTCGTCACGGTCCAGTCACCAAAGTATGCGTCTGGGTGCAGTTGCGGCAATTTCCAAACATTTCCGCTTACTAACTTCCTTCCTGCTTGCCACCCACCGTAGGACTCCCGGTTCGGCAACGTGGATTAGCTGGCCGCTTGCGTTCCTGTTCGCGTCAGCCGACGATGGCACCAAGAATGATGTCACGCTGAGGTAATGCAAGGATCAACTCGTAACGCACCACTTCCGCTATTAAAACACTCACTTCCCTCACCGCACCAGATTCCGCCATCTGGACACCATGATGCGCCTGTCGGCGTCGCGCCGTAACTCCGCCACCGGTGGTTCGTCTCCGTCGCCCGAGGGAGAGAATGGTATCACGCTGCTGAAATCGCCCAAGAAGTCCCCGATCCTGATGCGAAAGCGAGGCACATCACCGAACCCACCCGGCGCTGGCGGCACAAACAACGGACAGGGCAAGTAAGCAGGACGGTCAGTTGCGTGGCACTGGCACCCACCCACCCGGCCGAAGGGTGTGAAATCTTCTATGACACTTTTAACGAATTATCCTCTAGCATTAGATTGCCCAACTGTTCAAGAAAACATTCCATGAGAACAAACAAAAATCTCACGTTGAAAGGACTAGCTGTGCACCACAACATCCACTTGCTTCCCTTGCTAGCTTAATGAACCCTCTGTTAACATCCTCCCCTCTCCTCCGCTCCTACCCCCTTACCCGGCACAGATTCGGTAAATTCGAATAGTAAACTGTTGAACCTAACTTTGCTGTATTTATTCCCGTGTACACAAATAAACAGAAATCGAATCAGAACCATCACCGATTGGAGTAGCTTTCCTGGGAGCAAAGAGTAATTGAGCGAAATTCCTCTTCAGTCAGATCTCGTGGTTCACGAGATACACACTACAGCCAGTATGTTTGGAATTTCCGATCCGATCTATGTCTTGCTCGTTATCTCTCTCCCTTTTCCAGCGCATCGGTAAGTTTATAAATTGTAATATATGTATATGGTACTGGATCATTCATTTGGGCACTTTCGCCAATAAAGTAGTCCTCCAAAATGTTTACCATCAAAACACATTCACGATCGTGTGCGTGCATCGGGAAGGAAGGTGTTATTGCAGCGCGTCTTGCATTCCATTCGAGACAGATCAGGATCGGGTAGACGTCGATGCTAACATTTTATCAATGAAAGACGTCACCCGGGTCGAGTGAAAACTTTGCACGGGTGGAATTGTCTGCATACGTTGTTTGTGTACTAGACCTATTTATGATCGGGCGTTCGTTTACCTCGCAAAGAGCGTGCCGAATTCTCGCGCGCTCGTGCTAGGAAGCAGAAGTACAAATCGCGAAGAAGGTGCTTATCACTGCTAGCTACGCATTTGCATTTGTTGTTCCCCATGCGCTCGATTATCGATCTCCTCGGTGTCAAATGTGACATCGGCTAGCAATGTATTTTCGGGGTGTGTTCCATCGGTAGGACGCTTATCATCGCACACTAATCCCCGGCGAGGGCAATCCGAAAAGCCGCATGTACCTCCCGTCAAACTGGTTGCTCGATCGCGCTTGAACAACAGCGATCATTAGGTTATCATCGCGGATCGCTCGACCACGACGACAGGCGGGTAGCTTCAGGTTTCGGGTGGGCTCCACCAGGCGCCGTGCTCCAGTACCGATTGTACCTTTACGTCGCATTAGTAGCGTGCGGTCTGAAGACTGAAAGAAAATCGGAAGGATAATGCTTAAGAAAACGGTAGTGATCGTGTTGGCGTTCGTCGCATCCGCAGCGTGCGCCGAGCAGCCGGGTCAAGTCGATGCTCCCGATGCGCTAGACTTCTCGTACGCCCAGCTCTGGCGCTATGCCCAGCAGCAGTGCAGCACGAAGGGTATTACGCCGACGGAGTTCACGCACTCGTGGCTGGCGGTGCGGCGCTGCCTCAAGAACAAGCTGGACGTGGTGCAGCTGAACGTGGACTCCATGCGACTGGATGTCGGCAACCAGCAAGACATCTTGAGCCGGTAAGAATAACCGTCCCGCGTGCACCAATCTCGTAACAAAGCCTCTCAACTTCCACTGCCCGCATCAAAGGCACTGCCCGAAGCTGTTCGAGGCGGTCAAGTGTTTCGATCCGTTCATGGACATGGTGAAGGGATGCGTCAGCGCGGAGAGCTTCGAGATTTTCCAGGCGCTGCGCAGTTGGTTCGAGGACATTCTGAACTACCTGTGCGAAGATAATGGCGCTAATATCGGTACGTAGCAGTGATCTCTTGTCTATCAGCGTGCGAATGGTGTTGGTGTAACAACAACGGCACGTCTCTTCACTTATCTTATCTTACCGCTGGCCACTCCCATTAAAGTGTACGATAAGGAGAAGCACGACAGCTGCACACGTGAGATTAACAGGCACATCATCACCTGCGCGGCGGAAAACATGATCGCAACGCCGGAGGTGAACCGCAAAACGCTCTCGGAGGAGAGCTGCAGGTACGTTGCTTTGTTGCTTTCGGGGCGACTACTACTAGGGCTGGAGCGCTACTGAACCTTTTCCGGGACGCCCGGATTTCCTATATTGCAGTGCCCTCGCGACGGCAAAGGATTGTCTGCTGGGCAAGCTGAAGGAGTGCGGCGTGTTCGCCAACGGTGCGAGATTATTCTACGAAAACTTCATCCAAATCACGTCATGCAAAAACTTCATCCCCAAGACGGATCGGAAATAAATGGAGGTGACTCTCACTCGTTCCCATCGGCGTTTTACGGTCTTCCTTACGCTACTGTGATCTTCATCACGTTCACCATAGCAACCACGTACCGGTGCGGTAGCCGAAAATGACAGTAAATGGTGAAATTGTAGCGAAAATTGGTTGCATGATTCATCCGCACATCGCCACATCCATTCGCTGCTCACAGTTCCGAACCGGTTCCGCCGGTGTCCAAATTCGTACAGTGAGCACGTGCCACCGTGTACGCACGAGTCGTGCATTTAGAGCACAGCAAAGAACATCAGTCTCACGGGGAGGGGAAAAAAACACACACACAAGGCGATAATCGATCGTTGCCAATGACCTTACGACGGTTTTGCCATGGATTGATGCGGCTGACATGTCAATACCGAAAACCGTTTCCTTCACGCGGTCCGTTCAGTGGGGTGGTTCGCGATCGACACCACCACCATCTCGAACCAGACCCGCCTGATGACGAAACGAAGCGAAATTATTACTCAATCAGGGGCGGCAAAAAGGTGACAGACACTGAGACAGACAGGTAACACATTTGGGAAAAAGAAAAACAAAAATAAACCGCGAAATTCAACCGGTAACCGGTGGAATTCCCTGAGCGGTTCTTTTTTGTTACTGTTCCTTTTTGACGGAATGGGCTTTTTTTTTTGTTGTTGTCGAATCTCATTCATTAACAAAAAAAAAAAAAGTTCGATCACGCTCCATTCCACGCGGCAATTGATCTTTGGCCGTGCGAAACCGTACGTAATCGGAACCACCGGACAGACAGTACGAGAGCTAGCAGGCGTGCGCGCCCCATCCGGCCCGGCGAGGTGCGAATGACGCATCCCCCATGACGTAGCATTTATTTGAACACTCTTAAGACCGCAAACGATGGGTGGTTACAATACCCGCGGAGAAACTCCTGCAGAAACATTGTTTGCATTGGGGTTTTACGTTGGCACATTGGTTCTCCTGGCGGGTTGGATCGCGAGAGTGGTTGCCAAAAAGTCGTCGGTGTGTTGGACTTTGGATCGTACGCGGATCTTGTGCTACGTTTCCTACTCTAGCTCACCCCAAAAGCGGAACAGCGAATGGAATGTAACAAGTCTTTTGAATGTTGCGCTTAGCACAATACCGCCACAGTCACTAGAAAGTCTTTGTAAGCCAGAATGCCACGGTTAGGATCGCGTATAAAGCCATGACAGGACACATTTTTGAATGAGAAACAAACTTTACTGCTCTACAAATAATTCGCATACAAATATTTGCAGCAAAAGAAGGCAAAATAGCACCTTCGCACATTAGTGAGACAAAAAAAGGGTTAAATCGATTCGAATCAAATGAATCGAAGCGATTGAACATCGCCTCAACTTCCCATCTGCATTTCACAAATTATAAATAGGCTTGGTCAGGCGAATGTATAAATTATCAAGAAAGAACTTGTGCTTCTTTAGCAGATCGTAAAGTGTTTTGTTTACATTCATACGAGATCAATATTTAAAAGAAAAACAGTAGCAATGTCAACGCAATTCGAGCGTACCCGTTTATAGTAACGGATTGAGGGGGAAATGTCACGGCGACCAACGCAAATGTAAAAAATTTCTCTCCAAGTAGAACAGTAATCTAGATACCAGTTGTCAACTGTTGGAGATTTCACACGAACTTCTCGATAGATTTATCTATACTAAAACGCAACATGTGCGCACCTAACCTCATTGTCACCTTGCGTACCCGAAACGACCTTTATCGAGATAGAAATAGGTGTGCACGCAAGGCCTTCCGTTCAGCGGCCAACCCGTTTGTTTCATCGCTCACAATAGAAACAAGTGACGCGCAGAATCATTCATCTGCAAAAAAAACAGAAACCCATACCATCATCCCTCCGAACACATTCCATTCGATGAGCGTAACTGGTAGTACAGGCTACTTTTTTTGTGTGTAGTTCCACACAAAAAACTTCCCCTACAATGCACTCCACCAACGAAGGAAAGCGCACAAATCAGGGCGCAAAGTGAGGGAGCGAGAACACTCGCGATCGCGGCACACTAATGGTGATCTAGACATACGCAGGGAACACAAACCTCACAAAAACTGCAGCCCGGAGCCATCGCCCTAGTCGATTGAATTAATCCACTTCGTTATATGGCTTAATTCGATAATGATTGTCAGCACAATCCGGATTGTACGGCGGGTTGTAATGCCACCGGAGCGTTAGATGGTTTTGGTTGGCGCAACATAACCCATAGCCCACCCGGACACGAACTGGAGCAGGCTGACGTTTCCCCCGGACGCTGCTGCTGATCTGGTACGAAAAACGTATCACCTTTCAGTGCCGAAGGGGATTGTGCAACGCACAGTGAAGCGTTTGGATCAATTTAAATCTATTCCAGCCGCCAGATTCACGTCTCGGTCAGTGCATCGCGATCGATCGGAGTGATCGTACCCAGTTGTACCGCACGCAGTGGAGTAGTGTTTACTGATCTTAGCTGAGCCCACCGGACACCAAAAAAACCGCAGCTCAACATGGAACCCAGAATCGGTTACGCGTTTGCCATCATCTCACTGCTGGTGGGCACGTGTAGTGCCAAACCGAATCTGCCCGCTTCCGGGGTGGAAGACTCGGACCCACTCGAGGGTCCACCGTTTCTGGCGGATTTGCGTGACATGTGCCGCAACAGTACCGGCAGCGATCGGTCGTTCAACGAGCTGAAGGATCACATCTCGACCGATCTGCCAAAGTGTTTTATGGCACACGTCAACCTGGAGCAGCTGAAGACGGACACCACGAAGCTGAAGGATCAGGACAGGAAGAAACTGTTTGAAATGTGCGTCGAACGACGGTGTGACGGGTGCCTCAGAGCCACCGAACTATCGACTAACTTCGCCTTTGTCTCACGCGATCGTTGCAGCATTTGCCAGCAGATCCACGAATCCGCCACCTGCCTCACGCCCGTACAAACGAAACTGATACCGTGCCTGAATGAGGAAGATGTGAAAGTCATGGATCAAGTCGTGGCAACCCTACCGGAAGCATTGAATATGGCCTGCGCCAACAGTGGAGCTCTGCTGCAAAGTATGTAGGACGGTGTGTGCAAGAGTACAAGAGTTTCGTACAAAGTGGACAGACAAAGCTGCAAGAGACGATCGAATTTAACGATTGATTCCGATCCTTATCATTTTGATTACTATTACCCGTTTATTAATCGCCAAATTACGAACAGAATTTTGACTGGAATTTCGAGGAGAACTCTATTAAATCTGAGTCATCTCAGATCTCTATTGATTCTTGAAGGATTATAAAACTCTTAAAAACACATTTTACTCTTTTTGCGTGTTGGATTCTTTTTACTAATTCACTCATTTCAACTCTTTTTGGTCATGGGTATTTTAATCCATACAAAAGACTTGAAATAGCACAATTCTTATCATAAGTTGAGTAGTATGATTCTTTCTGAGATTACATTACATTAACTATTACATTAAATTCTTTCTGATTTTAATTTAAAAAAAAATCCTCAAAAGAATTCTAAGAAGTTTTGAATCCAGTGATCTAAAACATTTGCGTACCATTTGCAGAGTTTACCGAGCCAGCCTACCGATCCTGCGCCATGGAACTACCACCCATGATAGAGGAATGTACGAGCGAGCTGCCCGATAGCATGGAAAAGGTTCCATTTTCGCAGTACTCCGAAAAGCAATGCGGGTAAATATCAACCCAAACCGTGAGTCCTACAAGACCCCCGCTAAAGTTTGTTTTCGATTCTCTTTCTTTTGCAGCGAAATCTACAACATGCGAGACTGCTTCTCGCGCCGCATCACCGAATGCGGTGCGACGGGTTACATGGACTTTTTCATCCTCTTCTACCGGAAACTGCTTGCCCTAACGCCATGCAAATAATAGCGTCCGGGCAGCCCGGTGCCAGTCGAACGATTCGTCATATGCCTAAGATTCCAGCCCGCTGAGGACGGCCAAAGTTCTCACCTGCTCGGGGCTCATCGCGACCCGTAGCGTGTGTCACGTAGTGCGTCCCAATAAAACTCCACTTCAATACAAATTACGCGAGGGAATACCCTCCGACTAATGGTTGGACAATGTGCGGAATTTTAAAACACGAAGCAGGAGGCGTCCGGCGCTGCTATCAATTCAGCGTCGAAGGTGTCTACCGATCGATCGATACCTACATCTGCAGGCACGAAACGTGTGGCCACGCAGAATGAAGTGTGATAAATGTTTACAATGCAATTAGCAAACACATACTGTCGCTCTCTCTCTCGGTTTCTCTTTCTCTTTTTCCCTCACACACACACACAAATTGACTTCTGATTTAATCGCGATATTCCGCGCAAAAAGACCATGCCCAGTCGTCATCGCACATGTCGTCTGTCTCACGGGCGCATTGGCTGGCCTTTCGTGTGGCGTTCGAGTTTGCTGCCACTATAAAACGAAAGGCATTATGTTTATCATAAAACCAACACCGGGCAGCTAGTTATCGATATTGGAGCTAAGACTCGGCGGACAGAAATGCGTTTCCCGACTGCAGCTTGCGGTTTATTAAAATTGGATCAACTGCAGCGCAACTGTCGGGCGTTCTTTCAAGTGCGCACATCGTAAAAACGATCAAACGGGCGAGACTCGATCACACGCGCATGATTCAGCGCTGCCAATATTGTTTACCCTCTCCCTTCGCGCATGCTTATGTTACCCATCTATGCACGTTATCCCACCCAACCCATCCGATAAGCGGCACACGGGCATGGGCAGGATGCGGTGAATCACGTCATATCACGTCACTGGCTCATGATTTTGAAGCTCTGCACGCCGACCGACGTACGTAACTTATCGCACGAGCATTATCTTTACAAACACACATTTTTTTTTGTGCCGATTTTATTTAAGCAGTTCACTCTAACTCGTGCAGGCAGTGTTTGGGGCCTTTCTGCACATCACGCAGTGCTGCACGATCTCGGTACGATAGATAACGATCGAAATATATGGTCGGCAGGGTTCGTACCGGTGGCACACACTGTTGCCTGGCGCCGCGTGCTGGCTGTCTTTGCCTAACACCACAAGACTAATAAAAAACGAGCATGTATATTCGTGTTTTTTTTTTTTGGGAGGTATAATGCCCCATATGAAGCAAAAAGAGCATTGTAACAATCCGCACAATAAGCCAACAAAACTTTAAAAGCTTTTCTCTGCAACCAAATAAAACTTTACACACACCACGAGGCCTTATCCAACAATCAACCATGACCAGGCGTCCCCATCGGGCGGTTTACTTCCCAAATGACATTGCATTTTTAGCAGAAGCTCACTTTATATTAATTGGGTGAGATCAATATGAAATCATTCCAACATTATGTCAGAGTCAAGCGGCCAATGAGGTAAACTTATGGTCACTAGATAACGGTTGATTGTCCCGATGTCTTGGGTAAAATTAATTAATTAAAAGCGAAAAAACGGCCAAGACACTGGAGGACTTAGTGTGTATATGTGTGTGTGTGGGTGCGTATGTGGAGGAAGAAGAAGAGGAGTTTGATAAGAATAATCTTCTGCTCGTTATCTGCTTAATGTATGTTTATATTTACGACTTGCGGTAGCTACTGCATAAAGATAGAAGTAAAAAAACACACAAAACAACGCTGAATCATAATTACAACCGACGATCGCCACCAGCCGGTGGAGTTCCGTTTGCGTTTGCCCCAAAAAAATGCTCCTTTGCTCATCACCTCCCACACACGTGCGCTGATTGCTCCGTAACCGCAACCGCACGGCAGTATAACACCACATGAAACATCTGATCGGGGCTTCTTTTTTTTTTTTTTTGCTACCCAATTTCGCTCAATGAAAGCAGCTTTCATCAACGTGTGTGGGGAAACTGCTTGCGCTAAACATCCGCATTGCGGTGGTGTTCTGCGTTCGATTGCCGTCTGTCAAACAAACGATAAATTTTCATACGAATCGGGCCTAGAACCCGGTCTAGTAGTTTGTTTTCATGATCATGCTCACTCGGCTGCAACGAGTGTTTATTTAAACATTACAGTGGGGAAGATAGAATAAAAATGCCGATGGTGCCAACATTCAACGTCACGGTTCTTACGCAGATACTTACAACACACGCACTCAAAAAAAAAAACAACATGATCGAACAAATTCTTCAAAGTCTCGCTACCGAAGACGATGAAGACACTTAAACGACTCAAGTGGCTTGCCGGTAGCCGTACCGTTGACACCCGAGTGTATCGATGTTTTCGAACACGCGTCCAACAACTGACACCGACATTCGCCGCTTGAAATTTACTTAGACCGATCGTGTTAATTGGCGGAAAACGCGGTGCCTTGTTTGCAACGGGTGAATCCTCTAACAGGTGTTTTTACGGTGCGCTTTATGCTTGTCATTCGGCTCCATTACTCAAACCGCCACCATCGAAAGTTCCACGCTGGCGGAGTTCAAAGTACAAGTGTGCCTGGTGGCTGATGACTGACGAAAAGTGACGTCAACTAGGCTAGTGTCTGCACACTTTCGCACGCTCATAGTTTCGGCGGACGGAGCCGTTGCAGGAAGTCGCAGAGCTGGTCATTGCCAATCAAAACATTCCACAAATTCTCTCAAAGTCTCGTTACATTTTCAAGCTATTTTCAACGCATTCCAGTGAGGGAAGTACCGATTCTATTCACGACCGTATATCGTGACAGTGACGGAAACGATAACACCTTGCACCTCTTATCAGCAACATACTAATGCCTCACAGCAATCGAAACAAAAAAAAACGCCATGTACCACCCACAACGCACAACAAGAATGTGAAGAATCTCAGCAAAAGAGAGCTCGGTTTCGGAAAAAAAATGAAAGGCGTTAAAAAAAAAACCCCTCTTCCAGATAACATAAACGATCCACAATCGTAAACGAAGACTTTTTGTGAATGAAATGAGAGCAAAATCTTTCACACGCGTCTGTTTGGGTTCGAAAGATCACTCACGAAAGGCGTGGGTGTGCTGGGCCACCATCGCAAACCGAAACCGATGCAGATGTATCGGCCGACCGTGCGGGTTTCGTTTTTTATACTCATCAAACCGAGCAGGCCCAAGTGGGTAATAATGTGGTGTGAGTTTACAGAAGATCTGGCATTGCTGGGGCGTGAGTAAGAGTTTTCATAGAGTGCCCCGAAGTCTTCAGATGGAAGAAGGACGTCCGAAATGAAATCATCGCAAGGACGTGAATCACAACGGCCCATAATACCCGGGCAGTGCGGATGTGCTGGGAAGGGGAATGCCATAGCGTGGCAGCCGCGTGGTTAGCATAGCTTAAGAAAACAATAACTCAGTACTGTACAAATTTCGGGAGCCCAATATTTCATTATTCGGGAAATTAATTACGCTGCCAAACGCTGCCAGTAATATCTGGATGCAATATCTCTTCACCGATAAAAAATAAATAACCAGACACTCCTTGCAGAACTTGCAACAAACATCAATCAAATGGATCCCATCCGATAAATCTGATAGTATGTTTCCCTCCACCAGCCTCCTCCAGCTCGCAAGCACCGCGCTACCAAGTGCCCCGTTCGTGCGCTAATGGTCGAGTAAACATTGCTTTCTGTGTCAAATTTGTAGGTTTCACCACGTCATGAAACCTTCCAGCGTCTAGCCGACGAGCGTCTCCAAGGGTCTGGATGACGTTATCGAAACGGCGTTGTTTTACTTCTTCTTTTCAAAACTGCATCCTCTTCTGGTTACATACCTGGCGCCTGTCGTCGAATCGGTTTTTCGGATCTTGATCTTTCCGTTGGACCAAACGAAGTTCACACACCCGAAACCTAACCTCAACTATCACCAAAAGTTGGCACCGGGGTAGGGGTAACACTCTGCAGAAGGGCGCGTCGCGTGCGTCCAGCCACCAACGGGTGAACCGAACCGAAACCAAACCTCCGACGGAACGGATCGGCCCCCCAGGTTCACGTCATCGTTATCCAAAGCGCGCGCGAGCGCGCACGCTCGTGCTCTCCCCGTCGTTCGCTCTTTTGCGCTGCAAGTCGCGCGCGATAAAAGCTTTCGTCCGCATCCGAACACGGTCAGTCACGATCGGCTAACGAGAGCGTAAGCAACCGGGAAATTCCCCGCACGGAAGAAACGGGCAGGTCCTCGCGCGCTACAACACTTCGAGAAGCTGTGCGAAGAAGAGTTGGTTTTTCTTTTTTTTTTTTCAAAGAAGAAGTCAACAGCGGACGGGTCGAGAGGAACGAAACGACGCGCGGTGACCGTAACGAGGTGTGACATACAACGGCAGCGACAAAAGTGTGCAAATTTATGCAAAACAGCACGCCCGACGTGCACATGCTGTTCGGTCGGTACAAATATTATCCTTGCTTGTGACGAAGATTTCGTTAAAATTTGAGTGTTCCATACGGAGGACTACCAAGGACACCCGTGTGAAGTGAGATTGTGTGCGTGTGATTGGGTGTGGAGTTTGCAATCGAAGGAAAACATAACAGCAGCAGCACAAATACGGACACCATGAACACGGAGGAGTTTCGAAAGTACGGTAAACAGATGATCGACTACATCTGTGACTACGGGCAGACGATCGACACACGGGATGTCGCACCGACAGTGGATCCCGGGTTCCTGCGCAAATTGCTACCAGGTACGGAGGAAACCACACGTCCGAACTTTGAAGCAGACTCGAACATTCAAAGGGTTGTAAACGGCCAATGATGATGATGATGTTGATGATCATGTCAACAAGCGTGTTCACGCTCAATTAACGACTCCCTCAGTACAGCGCACCGATACCTGGAGATGGTATTTGTAATTTTCTGACGCACAATTGGCTAATTACGAACGCGCCAGTGGATGGATGGACGCAATTGGGAGAGATCCGTGAAAGATCGCTGCCGTGTGCGAATGAGAAGTCTTTCCGTAGCTCTCCAACCTTGCTCCAAAGCCGTTGCTAGGCTAAGTACAACGCGTTGCTAGGCAGTGTGTACTACGTTCACTCGCACCACCAAGTCCCAACCATCCGTAGCACTTGAAGACGCCTGAGAGAAAAAAAACGATAATTAGGACACGGGTTGCGGTCTTTTCGTCAGCGTCAAAATATGAATGGACGTAAAGGCGTGTGTCGGTCCGTTCTATAAATGACCCACTATGGCCTCCGTTTGTTGACGGGGCTCGTCTATGGGCCGGTGACGTGCACCAGCCACGGATTAACTCGTTCATGGTAATCCATTTTACACCGAAAAGCCTAACTCCAAGGCACGGGTTTCAACAAATCCTGCGGGCATGCTATTTTCCGCGGTCACGTTCCTTTGCCCACTGTTTCACTGCGCGCCGCATTTTCCACCCCACCAACCTCGCAACCTTGTGCGAATTTTCAGTTCATCCTGTACAGTCGCGAAGATCACCGATTGTAACCGTGACGTAGGTGCCAAAAGTGACACCTTCACGCGCTGCAACTCTGCCCGACCAGGTCGAAATGCGACGGGCAAAATTGTGTGTTCCTAGTCATCGCTGTTAAAAATAACGCTTACGGCACGGTGAACGGTGCATTAACCGGAAGCAGGATTTGTTTTACCTGTCACTAGCTTTGTTTGTTACTAGCTAAAACAATAACATAGATGAACTTGTGAACTTTGCCCGGTTTTCGTTAAAACACCGGTTCGATCCGTGCTTCGGTTCTGAGTCGAACGGATTACATCACGGCCGTGTCGAGCGTAGTTTATTGATTTAATGGGCCCTTTCGAAGGGGTAGTTGGGTGTTTAGAAGAGCCTTTAAGCGAACCAGTCGGTAATGAATGAATGTAGCTGGATTAGTGTCGCTCCCCGTCGATGGATACTTCAGCTGAAGCGATTGAACCACCGCCAGTCTGGGAAACGTCCCGGATATACACTCCTCGCCACCCAAGCACGGGCTGCGGTGGTGAGGGGGGGGCGGGGATCACCCAGCGCGGTTGAAGTGTAAATATTTGCAGAAATAACTAAGCGACCCGCGAGTTCATTGATGTGTCCAATTCGATTCGGTGAGTTCGAAAACCATCATTCATGATCGGTGTACGGTGAATTCGTTGTCTTGGCTCCGGAGTCCGGAGTAGGTTAAATCTCTACTCGGCCCAAATTGCGCCTCGGGCACAACTAAGCACGTACTACGAGTTTAATCAAATTACTTGCCCCTGTGTTACTAACTCCGTAGAGTAGCCGGTGCCAAAACACATAAAACGGCGCCGGGAATGCGCTGTGAAACTATTCAGCCACTAGGGGCGTAGGGGGCGGCGAGTGGGAAGCAAAGAAAATAGTTAAAATTACAACCACAAACCGTGAATCGAAATAAACATACTGCTGCGCCCCAGCGCGGTTCGAAAGCTGGAGCAGACTGGCCGCGTGTGTGCGTGTTTTCACCCATTCTCTCCTTCTCTCGCTTTCACCCGCACAGATGAAGCACCGCAAAAGGGCGAAGACTTTAAGCGTATGCTCGATGACGTCGAGTCGAAGATCATGCCGAACATGGTGCACTGGAACCATCCGCGCTTCTTCGCCTACTTCCCGGCCGGCAACTCGTATCCTTCGATACTCGGGGACATGCTGAGCAGTGCGATCGGGTCAATCGGATTCTCGTGGGTAAGTTGCGGTTGGAACTGACTTCATTTCTCCTTCAAAAAAACCCCGCAAATAAAAAAAAGCGGATGCAAAAGACAGCCAATATTTACCAAGCTCTCTTGGGCGTCAATCAGTGGCAATCTTCAATCGGGAAAGTGCTCACTAGGTTTGTTTCTCTGTCCGCAACAGGCTTCGAGTCCGGCCGCCACCGAGCTGGAAACGATCGTCCTCGATTGGTACGCGAAAGCGCTCGATTTGCCGTGCTTCTTCCGCAGCGATGCGAAGGGTACGCGGGGCGGTGGCGTGCTGCAGGGTTCCGCGTCCGAGTGTGCGCTCGTCTGCATGATGGCCGCCCGGGCCCGTGCCATCAAGGAGCTGAAGGGCAACCACGTGGACGTGCACGACAGCGTCTACCTGCCGCAGCTGGTTGCGTACGCTTCGAAGGAAGCACACTCGTCGATCGAGAAGGCAGCAAAGATGGCGATAGTGAAGTTGCGCGCCCTGGACACAGACGGACGCGGCGTGTTCCGCGGCGACACTTTGCGCCAAGCCATCCAGGAGGATATGGCCCAGGGATTGACACCGTTCTTCGTGGTGGCCACCGTCGGTACGACGTCCGCCTGCGTGTTCGATAATCTGGTCGAGATTGGGCAGGTGTGCCGGGAGGTGCGCAGCATATGGTTCCACGTTGATGGAGCGTACGCTGGGAATTCGTTCATACTGCCGGAGATGCGCCGCTTCAAGGAGGGCCTGGAGTACGCAGATTCCTTCAACACCAACCCGAACAAGCTGCTGCTGACGAATTTTGACTGTTCCGCGATGTGGGTGAAGGATGTCAAATCGCTCACGACGGCACTGGCGGTTGACCCGCTGTATCTGCAGCACGATCATAGCAGCGCGATCGACTATCGCCACTACGGGATACCGCTGAGCCGCCGGTTTCGCGCGTTGAAGCTCTGGTTCGTGTTTCGCTCGTACGGCATCGTCGGGCTGCAGAAGTACATCCGGAACCACATCGCACTGGCGAAGCGGTTCGAGTCGCTGGTCAACTCAGACGATCGGTTCGAGGTGCGGAACGATGTCAATCTTGGACTCGTGTGCTTCCGATTGAAGTAAGTAAAAGTTATTGTATTGTAAAAGACAACTTTAGCTCGTTCATATGAACATTGCTTCATGTTTCGTTTGCAACATTCATTGCAAGCATCAGTTACTAATCGCTTTTTCTCACCCGAACAGGCAACAGGACCGCATCAACCGCGATCTGCTGGCACGAATAAATCAGTCAGGCAAATTTCACATGACCCCGGCCATGGTACGCGGCAAATACATCATACGGTTCTGCGTTACATACGAGCATGCCACTGCCGAGCATATAGGTAGGTGCACCAGCAGCAGAAAACATGTGTCCCATGGTTGTTACACCTTCTGCCAACCGTTTCCGCATCATTGCCTACTATTTGCATAATTTTTCGGTATTGATTTTACCCATGCTTGCGATAAGAACCGCTTCGTGCTCGAAACTCGAGCACAGGAAGGGGAAGTTATCGTTGGAGCATAATTTTACGAACAAATCCCTCGCATGATGCAATCCTATCAGTGCGATGTTATCAGCCCCATGCGTCATGACGTGATAACGTGATTAATTTTGTGACACGTTCGGTTTCGCTTCGTTCAGATTACGCCTGGGAGGAAATTAAAAACTACGCCGAAGAGACGCTGGCCGCCGAATGTCCGGAGGAGATCACGGAGCCGGCACCGGCGACGAAAAAGCCACCGAAGAAGCTCACCCGCAGCATGTCCACACGGTTCTCGTTCACGCGCAGTGTTTCGCGAGAAATTTTCGAACGCCAAAACAGTCGGTAAGTTGATGGAAAGATTGCTGGGGAGTTATATTTTTGAAACAGTGAACCCAGTCTAACCACACTCTCATTTCGGCACAGCTCGCAACTCACGGACGGCTGCACACCGATCGTTATTATCGACACCGATGACATCCTGGAGAGCTTGCAGCGCGCTTCGCGGCTAAACGGCGAGCGAAGTTCGAACGATACGTACGACACAGACAGCACGGACGAAGCCAGCAATTGACTAAGCCGAGCGAATTCCTGCATTTCCCGCACGTCACCGTCCTCCTCATCATCTGCCGACGACGAATCGCAGGAATCGGAGGAAAGCATAGGATCTACGATAAATGGGTGTCAACACCCGACCAATGGGTCCAGCGCAAAAGACAACGGGTACAGCCGGCTGCAGAAGCATCAATCGCAGCAGCAGCAGCAGCAGGAACCGGAGGCTAGACCAACCAAGTCGAAAAGTTGCTCGAATATTAAGCAGTTGTGATAGGCTCCTTCGATCGGTCGCTTTCGCATTGATTTGGCAAGCATTTAAAACGCTAGTACCAGCGGACACACTCCTGGTACGACGCGTGTCCCCTCTTCTAATTGTCTATCGACTGAAAAAAAGTATTATTTATTGTATGCAGTATCGCTGCTAGCTAGTACGCATAAGATTTAGATGTTTTCCCAGACTGCGGGAGAACGTAGTAAATAAGTTGTATTCCTTCTTGACCATGACGAATAACTAAACTATCGCCTGTGTGCCACTCGAGACACAAAGTAGAAACAAAAGAAGCACGAGATGGTACGATTACTTTATAAATTAAGGCTATGTATAGAATAGCATATCGCATTTGAAATAAATTAATTTCTTCGTGTTTTTCAACAAGCTTAAGCCGGTTTTGAATGTTTCGTTGATACTTTAAGGGTTTATTGTTTACGTTGCTGCGGTGGTTAAGAACCGCGAGAGCGGCTATACACACCGACCCAAACCGTTTGTGCATCCAGTTTCATCCAGTTTCCACTATCGAACGCTTCAACACTTTCGAAGCAAAATGCAGATGTTAATTTGGTAATCGATTTCGATACGTATCTTTGCTAGAATAACATAATTCTTGTCACATTTTGACCCATAAATTCACACACAGTATCTCACAGGCGTTTCACCACCATGGCACCGTACGTAACCATGTTTTGCGTGTTTGTTAATTGTACTTTTATATAAAAAACTTACCGAAAAGCCGTATTTGATGCTGTAAATTTGAGTAACAATTGTGTGTTCAGTTAAAATGAATTAGTTTTCCAATATAAACTGCACAAATCTCACGACGAACCCGCACGATTTCAAAACAAATCAACACATGCTCGAAGCTGTCACTGTGACATTTGCGATTTGACGTGGGATTCGTTCAGTCATAGATGTTTCAAATTTTTTCGTCAAAAACATGTAGCCGTTTTGATCGATGACTGTTATTGTAAGATAGTTTTATTATTTCATTTATTATTTAATTAAATATTAACTCCCAGTTTATGGCTATGTTAAACAACATATTCAAAATGAATAATGTGCATTATATTCATCTAACAGTCTTAAATCCAAATAAATATAGCAAATAATTATGAGTTTCATAGAAACTCGTAGCAATACTAAAAACAAGTTCATCGCTATCCCTTCCAAAGCAATCCTTTATGAGCCTTTCATTCGGCCAGTCCAATGGTGTAGCAGTAGCAGTGCGATTCCTTGACACAATAGGACAGGTTTCGCAATTCCATCTGAACCGATGTGTTGCACTAGCAAGGATTAACCAACTATGGTAGGCTCGCGTTGTTTGTTACGCGAAGGAAGAAGAGAACAGCTAAACCAAATTTTTTAGAAATCGTTTTGCATAACTGAATCTGCTTTTACTATCACAGACCTTCGGATAAACGTAACAGTTTCCCTTATCACTCGAAACAAGGCTTCATTCAAAATAAACCATCTTCTTTATATTCATCGCATCATGCTGGTGCAGTGTTCCCCCAACATCATCCGCGACTTTTGGGTGGTTCACATGCGGTTCCCAGTCCTGTTAAAATGTAACCCAATTGCTTCCCAGGTTGCTCGTGGCGCAGAATGATACACATATATACGTGCCTTTTTGCTGACGAGTCGATATTATCAGAACGGGAGTCAGCTGAGACGGTGGATGGGTCCCAGCGACAGCTGATCACGCTAACAGCATTTTGTATCCGCAAATCCAATCGCGTTCGAGCCAAGCACACACTTTGTTACTGAGGCTGAGACACCTGTCGATCGACACGGTTCGGTACGGTTCAGTGTCGCCACGAACCCTGCACCTAACGGTCGCTATCCTTGCGCCGGGATTGCTCCTTCTCTGGTGGTGGTGTTGTGATCTACCTAACAAGCGGCTCGTGCTCCAGTGCAACATGGGAGGGTTTTTTGTGTATTTTACTATAACTGTAACACTGCTGATCGCGATCGTGTCCATACATCGACCATATCATCCCAATGCACTGGAACGACCCGCAGATTCTCTGCACATGCCGAGACCAGCCGGTGCAAATGTTACCGAAAGTGAAAGCGGTATGTTGTGTGTGTGCATGTGTGTGTGTAAGACGGTGGTGTCCATTAGCATTAGTGGCAATTTGCTGCTTGCGTCTCGATTTGATCGATGCCGCTGCATTACATTTTGAAATAGAGCGATCAGATCGTGTGTGAGAGGTAGTAAACGATCATGTTTGGTGTTTGCTTCATTCCAGTCCATCCACCACCGGACGCGACCTTAGGCGAGGATCGCCCTACCCCGGAAGCAACCGACGAGTCTACCGGTGGGGCAGCTCGCAAGAAGCGACTCGTGTCGGCGGGCGAGTATGAGCAGACGGCTCAGTACTGGAACATTGGCGCACAGCTCAAGCTGAAGGAGCAATTGCTACGGAGCCCAAATCGAAACATCGCTAAAAATGTTATCTTCTTCCTCGGTGACGGTATGTCAATACCGACCCTTGCCGCCAGCAGAATGTATATGGGTCAACAGCAAGGTCACACGGGCGAGGAAAGCCAACTATCGTTCGAGGAGTTTCCCGACGTGGGGCTCGTCAAGGTAAGATGAAGTTTCGGGAAATCTGAATTGCGAGTGACTGCATTTTTTTACCTTAAGAGGAGCGCGCAAAGTATTAAAACTCAACCACTCCGCGTCAATCGAACGCGACTTCATCTTGATTCTCGTAACATAACATCTCTTTCTTTGCTCTGCCAAACAACTAGACATACTGTGTGGATAAGCAGGTGGCCGATTCGGCTTGTACGGCCACGGCGTACCTGTGCGGTGTGAAGGCCAACTATGCCACGATCGGTGTAACGGCCGCCGTCAACTACGGCAACTGCGCTGCCGGCAACGATCCCCGAAACCACGTGCAGTCAATCATGGCCTGGGCGCAGGCAGCAGGCAAAGCGACCGGCATCGTAACGACAACGCGCGTAACGCACGCAAGCCCTGCCGGCACGTACGCACACACGGCCAACCGGGACTGGGAGAGTGACGCCGACATCGCCCGCTTTGGTGGCGATCCTGCCCAGTGTCCGGATATTGCTTCGCAGCTCATCTACGGCGAAACGGGCAAAAACTTTCGCGTCATCCTCGGCGGTGGCCGTCGGAAGCTGCTACCGCGCACCATGAAAGACGAAGATGGTTTCCGAGGGCAACGGCTGGATGGGGTGAATCTGATCTCCCAGTGGTACTACGGAAAACCACTCGGCACGGCACGGTACGTGTCGAACAGGAACGATCTGATGGCACTCAACTTCACCGAGGTGGACTACCTGATGGGGCTGTTCAGTACGGACCACATGAAGTTCCATCTTGATGCCCGTCCCGAACTCGACCCGACGCTCAGTGATCTTACGTTTGCGGCGATAAAAACCCTAGAGAAATATCCCGAAGGTTACGTACTGTTCGTCGAGGGGGGTAAGATCGATCTGGCGCACCATTTTACCAAGGCACGCAAATCGCTGGACGAAACGGTGCAACTATCCGAAGCGGTGCAAGTTGCACGTCAGCTGACCAGCCCGGAAGATACGCTGCTCGTCGTCACGGCCGACCATTCCCACACAATGACGCTATCGGGGTACGCGACACGTGGCCACGATATCCTGGGTCTGAATAGTCAGATCAGCGACGGTGACCGCAAGGCTTACACCACGCTAGCCTACGCGAACGGCCCGGGTGGACCGCTGCCGGGTCCGAATGGCATGCGACCCAACATCACTGAGGCGATGATAAAAGACCAAGAGTTTCAGTTCCCGAAGGTGGTGCCGATGAAGTTCGAAACGCACGGTGGCGACGATGTGGCACTGTTCGCGTACGGGCCATGGTCGCATCTATTTGGCGGAATGTACGAACAGAATGTAATACCACACCTGATAGGGTATGCGGCATGCATCGGCAACGGTGAGCACGCGTGCTCGACGGCTGGCGGTTTGTAAACAGTGTAAGGTAGTTTTTTATCGCTCGTTTTTTTAAATGTCGTGTTTTCGTGTTTGTAAATAAAATTCCACTCTGTTTTTAGCCGAGTTCCTGTGTTATTATTAATGTTTAGGCTGCAATGTTTGATGCAATACGATAATATGCTATTTAAACATGGGATATACTATAATCCGATCGATGTAGTATGATTTGAGGATTCAGTAAAAATGTAAGAAAATGTTTGCTGTCACGCATATTACATTTTAACATTGTATGAATGTTTATTTTTACATTCAGCGCTGATTTTTATGTAATAATTTTTACTGAAATTGTTTAATGTCAAGCGATACTAGTCCATAGTGCATGGGCGAAAGTCTCGATCGCCAAGTACATTTTTTTCATTTTGCATCCTTTTCCCTCACTTGATGACCCAACGACTACTGTGGACATTTATTCGGAATTCAATACATTTGCATCTCGCTTCATCAAGTCGCCTCGCTCAAAACGGTCGTTGACAGCAACCCACCTTGCTGCAACTGTGGAGGCTGAATGATCTATTCCAATTGTTTGACAGTTTTGACAGCTTGTGTGACAGAAACTACCGGAACCACCACCAAAAAAAAAAAACAAAACACGGCTTGGCCGCCATTGCGTGAAGAAAAAAAGTCTAAAATTTTTAGTGCGTGCGTGCATTTGCGTGTTAGCTGTGTGTGTGTGTGTATGTGCACGGTGCAGTGTGCGGTGTGACTCCTTGTATGTGCACCGTGACAAGAAGCATTGCGAAGCAACGAACCGCTTTTTTGTCAGTCAGAAAACTCCCAATCGATTCCCCCTCGCACACGCAAGGACGGCGATCTCGGGACCCGGAACGCCGACACTCAAACCGCGTGGTTGTTCTGCAGGTTGTGCTTTGTTGACCGTTGCTTTTGCCGAGCCGTGTAATAATCAGCACACGCTGTACATTCTTACGTGGTGCCGGCTCCGTGCACTAACGACATTGATCGAAAACCCCGGTGTGAAATTGGATCCGCAGCGGCGAGGGAAGAATTGAACGTCACGAAGGTTCCCCACGTTACTTTTACAGCTGCCGTTTCGCTAGCTTTCATCGTACGCCGAGAGAGGTTAGGAAGCGTACGTGTAGAACTCCGGAGTGCCGTGTGCCGTACATCTTTTATCGTAAACTGAAGCCGAACCAGCAGCAATGGATACCGTCAAGATAAGCGAACTGCTACGAGCCACCATCGACCCGGCACAACGGTTGCAGGCCGAAGAGCAGCTCAATCAGGTGATAATGCAAAGCAATTCCTCCACACACCGGGTAAAACAGTGTGACGACAACGGTTGGTTCCAGCGCTTTCTACGCTCCTCGGTGCCCAGAAAAATCCAACTCACCGATAAATCAGCTGCCATGTGCTCCGGCGGCTGGTTCATGCGTGTGCATTCATTTTCGTACGGTCATGCTGTCCCACTTCACCCTTCGGACATCACATACCCGGCGACTCGCGTGTCTGGGGCTTTCGCTCTCGCTCACTCGCACCATCGTCGGCGCAAATCGCAATCTAATGTTTCCGTTTCGGCGTGGCTTCCGGTGGTATCGCCGTAAGCCGGCAAAAATCGCCCCGAATCGCACAGCGCGGCACACGGCGAATTTTGGTGTGTGCCGCGTTTTAAAAATAGCCATCCCTTAACAGATAGTGGTGCGTTTTTTCACCATTTCCACCGAGGTGGGATGCGATTAGACCCGCCGCTCGATTCCACCAATACGCGCCGTGAGTGGTGAGAGTGTGAGTGAGACAGTCGCTTGAGTCTGTGTGAGAGCGAGAGGTATGCCACACGCGAATCATCGGAGCGCTTGCTTCGATATCGTTGCACAAATTTGATGGATTAGGATGGTTGCAAGGATGTTTGGAATAATTCACAAACCCTTCATCGGAAAACACCAAGTGCTGGATGGAAAAAAAAATCAGTAAAATTCCCGTTTATTTCGGTGTCCACCAAATAAACTAACAACAAAAAACAAGGGGAATGGCTCCGTCGTACGTCTTTCCCGTCAACGAAGAATAGCAACGTTTACCCTTGAAAATCAAACAAGGCATAACCTCCTCCTCCTGCAAGCCGACCCTTGCCGTTGATTGGTAGGGGAACGTTGGGGAGGAGCGCTCAGCTGACTCAAAGGTTTAGGGAGGGGTGCATTTATTAAACCACACTCTCTGTATAATCCCCTTGCGGTTCCAACCAGCGACAGAACTCCATCCCGCATCCAGATACGAACCAATTCATTGACCAAACACTTGAAACGTTCGTGCCTTGGATGTTGCCATTACAACGGGCCACCCATCTTTCCAGCAAAGCAGGCATTGCAGAGACGAGGAGAAGGAGGAGGCGCTTTAGCGAGTCACTTTTATTTGGCTTATGTGTCGTACGATTGGGTACGCTGTTACGCTGGTCTCAATACCCGCGTGCAGATGGAATTAGCTAATTAGAGACTCCGCGTGTGTGAGAAACCGCTTGGTATTGAAATGTAGACTACCATTAGAATGTTGATCAGCGCCTTCTGGAATGCGATAATTCATTTGTTTTGTTTAAAAATCATTCGGTTCCGAGGCAACTGAATTCGTTTATGCCATATAAAAGGAAAATGATATCGAAATTCTATACTTTCTGTGCGTTTTACTCCCCGAAAATGGATCGAAACCATCACCTTGCCGTTTTATTCGTTTCTCGTGTGTCTCGCTTGTTGCCAGGTAGAGGTGGTTACTATGATAGCGATCTATTTGGTATAAACACCTCCCGAAAATAAACTCACCACCAGTTGAGGAAGCCGTGTTTGAGCTCGTCTTTTATTCGCATGAAATGTGGCTGTAAAAAATGCTTCTTATTTACTGCATGGATGAATCGTAAACGGTGGCATTTTCTGTCTCTATAACATGGGTAGAAAACATGCGTACGAAAATGAAACGAAGTTGATAAAGGATGCATTGCACCTTTAAGAACCATTCTCGGGAACTTGTTTGACTAGAATGATTTCAAAATTTTAATCACGTTGTTATTAACATCTTGACTTACCTTGTAATACTTCTTCCCTCTCTTTGGCTCCCATTCTCTCTCATACACAATCATAGGTACACAAGATTATCGGCTTCCTACCGTCGCTGATGCAAGTGATCATGCAAAACGAGCTAGAGATACCGGTCCGTTTGGCGGGCGCGATCTACATGAAGAACCTGATCAACAGCAGCTGGCAGGAGCGGGAGGTGGAAGGTGGCAATCCGATTCCGTTCTCAATCCACGAGCAGGACCGGGCGATGATACGGGATACGATCGTCGAGGCGATCGTGCACGTGCCGGCAGACGTGATCAAGGTGCAGCTGTGCTTCTGCCTTAGCCACATCATCAAGAACGATTTCCCGGGCCGGTGGACGCAGGTTGTGGACAAGGTGAGCCTATGTCTGCAGAACAGCGATCCGAACGCGTGGAACGGTGCGCTGCTATGCATGTACCAGCTCGTGAAGCACTACGAGTACAAGAAATCGGCCGAGCGGGGCCCACTGACGGAGGCGATGAATCTGCTGCTGCCGCAGATCTACACGATCATGATGAACGTTATCAACGAACCGTCCGAGCAGAGCGTGCTGCTGCAGAAGCAGATACTGAAGATTTTCTACGCGCTCACGCAGTACTCACTACCGCTGGAGGTGATCACGAAGGAGGTGTTCTCGAGCTGGATGGAAATCTGCCGACAGATCCTGGAAGCGCCCGTCCCGGACTCGTCGCACATCGAGGAGGAGGAGCGCCCGCAGCTGCCGTGGTGGAAGACGAAGAAGTGGGCGTCGCACATCATCCTGCGAATGTTCGAGCGATACGGCAGCCCGGGCAGCGTGATCTCGAAGGAGTACAAGGAGTTTGCCGACTGGTTCCTGCATACGTTCACGAGCGGCTTCCTGATGGTGCTGCTGAAGATACTGGACCAGTATCGGAACAAGGTTTACGTGTCGCCGCGCGTCATGACGAACACGCTCGACTACATCAAGACGGCCGTATCGCACGCGTACTCGTGGAAGATGCTGAAGCCGCACATAATCGAGATTATCCGGGATGTGATCTTCCCGTTGATGTCGTACACGGACGCGGACGAGGAGCTGTGGGAGAGCGACCCGATCGAGTACATCCGTAAGAAGTTCGACGTGTTCGATGACTTTGTGTCGCCGGTACAGTCGGCCGAGACGCTCCTGCACAACTGCTGCAAAACGCGCAAGGGCATCCTGACGCAGGTGATGCAGATCATCATGCAGATCATCAACACGCCCGGTCTGGACCACAAAAAGAAGGACGGGGCGATGCATATGGTCGGTTCGCTGGCGGAGGTGCTGCTGCGCAAGAAGTTCTTCAAAGAGCAGGTGGAGCAGCTGCTGATGCAGTACGTGTTTCCGGAGTTTGCCAGCCCGCACGGCCATCTACGGGCCCGGGCCTGCTGGGTGATGCACTACTTCAGCGATATCAAGCTGAAGAACCCGCAGGTGCTGGAGCAGGTAATGCGCTTCCTGGCGAGCGCACTGCTGACGGACAAGGAGCTGCCGGTAAAGGTGGAAGCGGCCATGTCGATGCAGATGTTCCTGATCGCGCAGAACGATGCTGCACCGTTCCTGGAGGCGCAGATCAAGGACATCACGATGGAGCTGCTGCGCATCATCCGCGAGACGGAGAACGAGGAGCTGACAACGGTGCTGCAGAAGATCGTGTGCACCTACTCGGACCAGCTGCCTCCGATCGCGGTCGACATCTGTCAGCATCTGGCGACGACCTTCAGCCAGGTCCTGGAGACGGACGACAACGGAGATGAGAAGGCGATCACGGCGATGGGACTGCTCAGTACGATGGAGACGCTGCTGGCGGTGATGGAGGACCATCCACAGGTGCTGATCGCACTGCATCCAATCGTGCTGCAGGTGATCGGCCACGTACTGCAGCAGAACGTGTTCGAGTTCTACGAGGAAGCGTTCGGCTTGGTGTGCGATCTGACGTCCAAGAGCATCTCACCGGACATGTGGAAACTGCTGGAGATCATTTACGAGGTACGATGGGCAGGGTTGTTGAGTGAAACGCACAGTCCGGTGAGCCCCCCACCCCCCTAACCGAGATAGTTTCGTTTTTTAGCTTTTCCAGAAAAACGGTGCCGAATACTTCGTGGACATGATGCCGGCCCTACACAACTACATCACGGTCGATACGCCCGCGTTCCTGTCGAATCAGAATCACGTGATCGCGATGTACAATATGTGCAAGTCGGTAAGAGCAGCTGCCGGACATTTCGTGTATGGAATATTGCAGTAGCAAACATGCGTTAAACGTGCCGCCCTACCTTGCAGATCCTAACCAGCAGCGCCACGGAAGAGTCGGAATGCAGTGCGGCCAAATTGCTGGAGGTGATAATTCTCCAGTGCAAGGGACACATCGATGAATTTATCCCGAGCTTCGTGGAACTGGCGCTGATGCGTCTGACGAGGGAGGTGAAAACGTCGGAGCTGCGAACGATGTGCTTACAGGTTGGTTCAATAGTTGCGCGATAATTGTTGTGCCACTTTGCTGTGCGAAATTGCGGAAAAGGAGAAATTTAACGTTCCACTTTTTGTCGTTAAATAACTGCTTGCCATATTACAAAGCCGCGAGTACTTATCAGCGGTATATTTTTGCTATGAAAGGAACACACAAGTGCTCGATAGTTCAAATTGTATAATGAAAGGCACAAACTACCTTTCAACAGCCAGACAATATACTGTTTGCATGACAACGCCTGCTATGATACAAATTGTATTCACCAATGAACGTTGTCGTGGATGAATTTAAAAGGTTATTTGTTACAAACAGCGTACATTATTCATGCAATTTGCAGATTTTTTTTTTTCATTTTTCGTTGCCGTTGAAAACTCATCTGTTATGACATGTGGCTATTGTTATTAATGCTTATTTTCGCCCAATTGCAGGTGGTTATTGCAGCGATCTACTACAATCCAACGCTGTTATTAGACATATTAGAGAAAATTCCGATCCCGGTCCCCGACTCATCCATCACAGCGCATTTCATCCGGCAATGGCTCCACGATTACGATTGTTTCCTTGGGTAAGATAGCCGAACCGTGTGTGTTTTACTGCGAGCAGCAATGTAGCTAAGCTTCTAACCCGTTCCCATTTCTTGCAGCATTCACGATCGCAAGCTGTGCATAATTGGTCTGTGCACGCTGCTGGCGCTGGGTGACCGCAAACCGGCCGTGCTAAGCGAGCTGCCAGACAAGATCATTCCCACGATGCTGATGATTTTCGACGGGCTGAAGCGTGCGTACGCGGCCCGTGCGGCTGAGGGTGAGGAGGAGGAAAGTGAAGACGAAAGTGAAGACCTAGAGGATGGACTATCGAGCGACGAGGACGATGTGGACGAGATGAGCCCTTACTTTAAGAACATGTCCAAAATGGTTCAGACGAAAGCAGCCGAAGCCGGTTTCGATGTAACAGCATCAATACAGGTACGATCTTGAGTGGAAGATGGTCGATGGTTGTGAGGTTTTACTGAGGGTGTGCTGTTTGTTCTCGCAGGATGCTGATTCGGACGAGGAAGACGAAGATGACGATGACGACGATGACGATGCCGATGAGATCGACGAAACGGCACTCGAAAGCTACACAACCCCGCTGGATGATGAGGAAAATCCGAACACGGTGGATGAGTACATCATGTTCCAGGAAGTTATGAACAGTACGTATTATCTATTTGTGGAGGATTTTTTAGATGTATTGACAAAAAAAATGTTTTTACATGTTTCCGTACAGATCTTCCCAACGCCGATCCGACCTGGTATACGATGCTTACCAGAAACTTGAACGCATCTGAGCGCAAAAATCTGCAGGACGTGCTCGTACTGGCCAACCAGAAGAAGGAAACGAAACGCTCGAAGGCGATTGAGCAGAGTGGTGGTAAGAAGCGAGCCATTTTCTTCGCACACCGCCAAGGATTTCTGTTCCTCTAGCTAATGTTTACTCCCTTTTTTAGGATATCAGTTCACACAGCATCAGATACCAACCAGCTTTAGCTTTACGGGGCAACAGCAGTAATAGAAGAAACGAAAAAAAAGAAAATGATGAAGAATGCGCCGCCCGGACGGAGGAGAGCTCTTCGTAATGGAAAAAGTGTTGCTAATAATTTCCACTACGGTGTGAGCATCATCGTGTACATTAGTGCTTACCTATCCATTACTGGCTACTAGTTAGTTCCGCAAACAAAGTAATGCCGATTTTAGTACTTCGTCTTTTTTTTCTGCACTTCGTTTCCGTTCATCATAATCCCCTTCTTGACAACCCCTTGTTGGCCGAACACACATCAGTACCACAAAAAAAATTGCAAAACTTAAAGGATCACAAAAATCTTCACTATTCTGTTTTTTTTTACAATTGCATATCTATATGTTGATATGCTTCCTCTCTACCGCTTTGAAAGGCGCTCCAGCAGTAAGCAAATCGAAACTAACGCAAACTTTGCAAAAGCATCCTGTGCTGAATTAATGCATAATAATTGAACCCAATCGTTGCTTTGCGAGTGAATACTTTACGCTTATTGTTGTTCAGTTTTCGAACCAAATTTAAATGCTGGAAGAAATTGTCCCCTATAAAAGGCTGCATTGGTGAGGGAATAGGCTGTTGAAGTGTTAACAAGTGGGTTCTTAAAACAATTTGTTGTACGGTGAGCATGCTTTGCGGCGCAAATTAGCTTAGTACGTCTCGAAGTGTGCAACCTAAAGAAAACGGGGGAGAGAGAGAGAGAGAGAGAGAGATGAAAATAGAGAGTGCAACCTATTCAAAAGCACGCGCGGAAGAACGTTTTTCGTTACATTCATTACAACACTACAGTCTCTTTATGTTGGTTTTTAAACCTGTTTGTGTTAGTACAGAAAACGGACGGTAGCCATTTGTAAGCAAAAACAGAACGCACAGCGTAATTTTTTGCCTAGTTCAGATTCCGATAGCCACGCAGTTGACGCATTTGCTACAATTTTTCCGTCACTGCTGGCGCGCAACAGTTAATGTGCGTTTTACACTCTGTTTCTCGGTTTATTGTACTGTTTTCTGTTGTTGTTTAAAGATGAGTTAGAGAAAAGGAATTAGTGGAAAAGGAAATGTGTTACTCAAAGCATGCTAATAGAAAAGATGCTGAAAGTGGAAGCGTAGTTTGGCTTCCACAACAAAAAAAACACACACATACACTCTCACACACACACACAATTTTGAACAGAGGTAGCGCGCCGGTGCAAATAGTAAAGTCTTTGCCCGCGTGTCCCTACTTAGTTCTGGATCCAACTGTGATATATTGATCCCAACTCTTCAAGCCATGGTGCAGGTCCAGGCAGGTCCCGCAGACAGGCAGCCTCACCGTGGGAGAGTTTTTTGGCGAGAGAAAAAATGGAGGACGAGTGAACTCGTGCTGCTTGGCGTGCACCACTTGCCTCGAGCTCCGGATATTTAATTTTTCCTTTGTATAATGAAAACGATGATGATGATGAACGAAGCATGCTGTGGTTGTGTGAAACGAACGAAACGTCGTGTTCGTTTTAGCAGTGGGAGGGAAAAAGGAAACCACGGTGCGTGCGGTGCGTGTGGTGTGTGTTTGTAACGAGAAGTAGGCTACAATTAGATAGAACCGGTTGCCTTTTGCAAGCTAAGGATGCTGTCTACAGGGGAGGAATAAGCGCGATACATCCTGAAATTTGCTGCTATGAAGAAAAAAAAGTTACTAAACGAAAGCGCAAAACTAATAGGTGGTACAAAAATGTGTACAGCAACCTATCCACATTACGTTTAAACTATATGCAAACTATATTCGGCAGCAACATTCACTTGAAGCGTGATATACACTACCCCATTGGTATGTGAAGGATGAGTATCGTATGCGACATACAGTTAGCACTATGATTGGTTCAAAAATGGCACTTTTATTTGTTATAAAATTGTTCTGAATGAATAAACGATCGCCGAAGAAGTACGCTGAGATCCACGCCTATCCCATTGCTGGCCCTTGGCTTAACCGTATTGTACCCGATGCTGAATAATCAATTCGACCGTGGGTTTTACCCCAACCGTGTCACCAACCCGCACTCCTCGTTTACGACCATTTTTTACAAATCTTTGTGAAGACACAAGCTTGGCAAAAAGTTATAAGCTGAGGATGATGATTGAATTCGGCGGGAGCAGGCTAACCAGGAAACTGCTAACACAACAAATTGAAATCGGCAGGAATTACAAACCATTAATTGCATGCAGCCTCCCAGCACGATCACAATAGTATGAATGCCACAAATGCGACAAAAAAAATGGAAAACAGAAGAAAACGAAACTAGAATCTGCTGCAAAAAAAAAACATAACGAAACTGTCAGAGAGTATGAATGTCGGATGGAATAAAAGTATATATATTGATTATAAATGGTAATGTAATGTAGTGTGGGTCGAACCATAAGTATAAGAAGTTTTGAAAGAAAAGAGGACGTCGGGTCTTACTGCTTCAAGTAATAAACGATAAGATTATAGTCTATAAATATAACTCCATTTACTTACAACTTTAAAAGAGAATCCATTTAACTCATGTCCCACAAACTGTCAACACAATAGCAACCGTACAGAGGTTTGCATTAACATGTTTTTATTACACGTGTAAATTTATTGACGATTGTGTGTGTATGTGTGCATAAATCTCATTTCTTGTTCTGTGTAATACACATTCACCTACCAAAGATTGGCAGCCTCCAGGGCGTCGATGTTTGCCACGATGAGTGTTAGTTTAACCCTCTCTTCCCCTCGAGTAAAGGGCTAAAAGGTGAAGGAGATGATGTCACTGTTTGATATATTGTGGTTTGTTTGTTGCATGCGCGCTATCATTGAATAATTGATTTAGGTTTTAATACTTCGGTATCTTCCTGCACATGTATATTCGTAGCTTTAGTCAAAAGATTTTGGGATTATTTTTAACCAGCGTCACTCTTATTCTCTCGTATGTTTTTGCGTTCGACATTTCGCTTCCCCTCACCCGGGTTCGTTCTATTGTTCTAATGTGTAATGGTTTTTAAAAATTGTACGATTAAAATTTGATTTGAGAGTTAGGTTTGCTTCGTTTTTCGTTAAAATTTGTTCCTCTATTGTTTGTCTTGCACTATTGCTGCGAATGAAGAAGTGATCCGCTTCTGCTGCGTTTGTGGCTTTGGACATGCGCCATTGCACCGGCGTTGGCGTTTTGTCAGGACGGCAGAGGTATTACAATTTCCCACTGCTGGCATTGCTTTTGTGCTGTATTGTGTATTTTGTTTTTCTTTGGTTTTTCCTCTTCGAGGTTATATGCGTGTGGCAATCATGCTGCTATGGTTAACTTTAGCTCACTGTTCTCTCGCTCCATCTGTGCCCATCCTCCTTACTTGACTACTACTATTCCATCGCCTACTGCTCTTCTGTCGTTAGACTTTGCTTTGCTAAAATAATAATAATAAATGATCAACAATGTGTGTCTTCTTCCCTGACTATCATTCTATCTCTCTACATCTTCCTCTCTCTCTCTCTGTCTTGCTCTTTGCATTTGCGAATATTTTATACACTCGAACTAGTATTTTTTACACAAAAACCTCACAAACTTTCCTAAAGATACACACGCAGAGACAACACAACAGAGACCATCTCTCTATTTAGTCGTGCCATTTGCCGCTCCGGAACCATTACAAACTACCTAACTGTATTACACACTCTCTCCCTCTTCCGCTCTTCGTTTCAAATTTCATTTAAAATCATCTTATCATCTTACCAACTAGAACAAACAGATGGAGTAAAGGTAAAATAAGGGAAACCTATCCGTTCAACTGTAGCTGCTGTCCCAAACCCAACCACACACGCACACAACGCTCGCTGACTAATCACACACACGCGCACAGCACAGTCTCATTCGCACCGGGGGCTTGCACTGCTACCACACTCAACTCGTCCACCTTATTCTAACACAATGCTTACTATGATTAACGCTACTCTAGTTGCACCTCGCACTTGCTGACGTGCGGCATCATCACACCGAAAAACGGCTATGTGATAAATATATGTATATCGCTTGTGAAATAGAATGTTTGCGTTCCAATGTGTGGGGGCTACGAATTCGACACGCCACGAATGATCTCCTCCTTTCAGCCGGTGTTCCAGGGCGGCCGCGCACGGAACCACCTTAGATCAACCGCTGTTAATCGTACGCACCGCGATCCTTTTTGTTGATGTCTACAAAGTAGATGTCGTCCTGGTGCTGCAGCACGTAGTCGATGAACGCGTTGATCGGACCGATCTCGTCCAGCGACATCTGTTCCTGCTTCGGCCAGATTAGGTTCGGCCCGAACACGATCGCCAGGTTGGAGGAGGTCATTTTGTTGAAATCCTTGCGCTCCATTATCTTGCCGAGAAACTCGACGATGTACTTGAACAGCTCGTAGTTTTCCTCCGGCAGCCGCTCGCGCAGCAACTGCTTCACGTTGCGCGAACGTTGCTCTTCCGTTTTCCATTCGCTGAACTGCGTGATGTCTTCGTAGAGTTCGTACGTCAGCAGCGGTTCCTCCAGCTCGCGCAGGAACGTCTTCAGCAGGGAGGCGACGACGTGCGTGTCCTCGGTGGAGAGTTGCACCTCGTCGCCGGCATTGATTTTGGCTCGCAATTCCTTTATCCGCGCGTAGTTGCCAGACCGCCGGAAAATACCTTCCGTTTCGACCACTAGGAATGCGAAATTGAAAGGGGAAAAATGTTAGGAAAATGGTTTAAACTATGAGTTCAAGATGTTAGATGTGTCTTTAGATTCTACGATCTTTCCTATAACACCAGCTAAAAAGAGCAAAATTTAGCGCGCTGGAGACCAAGCTAGGTCCTACGCTCCACAGTTCGCAATGATCCAGTCTAAAAATTACATGAATTACAGACTCACTGACGCTTCGACGCTTCTCAGAAATCTGCTATTAAACATTAATTAAAACCAGACCGGCCTGGGTGCATCTGGTGCATGTAGATCCAAATGTTCTAAATGACTCAAAATCAGCAGCACCTTCTCGAATTGCCTTATTCATCATTTATAATCTGCCTCAGATCACTCATGCCTACTCTTCAATCTGGTTAATACAGATGAGCGCGCGCGCATAATATATAAATTAAACACACTCAGCAGTACAGCGAACTTACCGTCCGGCAGTGACAGATGGTCGACGCACTTTCGCACGATCGGCGGTATACAGTTGAGGCAGGCGCTATTTTCGATGATGAAACGCAGCGACACACCGAACTGGGCGGACTTGGGGAGGTTCTCGAGCGATCGGCTGCTCTTCAGACTAGACTTGCTGCCGCGCAGCGTGTACCGGGTGCCGTTGTTAATCTTCTCGTCGAACCTAGTAGTGCGCGATTGATATGTCAAAATTTTAAGTGAAGCGATCGGGACGACCGCAGCAATACTTACTCTCGCACTGGGTCGGGCACCTTCAGCGTGTTGAGGCCAAGCGATTGTTTCAGCTCGTCCAGGCTGCTGGTGTAGATCAATTTACTCTTGAACTTTTCGCTGATGATCGGTTTGAAGAAGAACCACACCATTCTGATAAAGGTGGTTGGATGGACCTGAAGGAAACGGATTACTTATTGCATGTAGCGTAAAACCAACACGAACCGATCACTAAAAAGCACACACATACCACGTAAAGTTTCTTCAAATTCTTCTTAAAGCTTCGATCGAGCTCTTTGTACGAATTCCACAGGAACTGGAGCGCCGGTTTGCTGTTGTCCTTCATGCCCTGGTGAAAGTACGCGATGATGTAGTCATTCTGGACGAACTCTTCCATCGATTTGATGATAAAACTGAAACGAATCGACAGAACGGCACTATAAGACGCACGAACTACACAGCACATGGCGCATCTTTTTCAAACACGAGCACGAGCCGGGGGAAAACTCACGGAAATAATACACTCGGTCACAGTAGTTGGTTCGATTCTTTTACAACAAAGTCGTGTTTTCCATCGAGTAATACTCTTTATATATTTGTCTTCTCAAGTAACAACGATACGAGAACAACTTCTTTCACGAGATCAACGTTCGATTTGCGACACTATCTTCCCACACAAACACAAACACACACAGTGTGTGTCGAAACGGTCCGGCCGTTCCGTAAGATATCCACGACTTTACCGTAGCTGCGATGCTGATGTACTGCGCCACTGCTGCTACGAGCGATGATTATTTTGTTTAACGACTTCAAACTAGCAGACCATGAGATCGCACCCGCGGGAAAAAAAAACGTTCTATACCGGCACACGCTCTCGCTCCCTCGTCTCACCCTTTGCTGCAACGCTACACCAACGCTCGGCAGGAGAGCGAGAGTGAAAGCGCTAGGAAAGGAAAATCACCTCCCGGTGAGCGAGCGGTGGTGGTGGAAAACCCAAACGCCCAAGCGTTCAGGTGCCCGTCGCTCGCGTGAAAGGGTACCGATCCGGGTGCGGACGTCATCGGCGTCCTCCGAGCAGCCGAGCGTCGTCGTTAAGAATGGGCCCGGCAACATCTGGTGGCGCAACAGCGTCGAAAGTGTGTTTTACTTTTGGGTGCAGTAGCGCCACGGCAAACGTAAACAAGATGCTACCGCTCGGGCAGACAGGCCGGGTCGGGCCGGGTGGTGGAAAGTCCTTGCACGAAAAGCAGCCAGTACCAACATAGTATGTGTATGGAGGTATCTTTCGGCCACGTTGCTAATTGATCCGTGTGCCTCCTTCCCAATAGTTTCGCGTGCGGGCGGACGGTCGGTCTTCTCGCGTCATTCTCCTCCTCTAGCCGATTCTAAAACGGATTCTGTTGCAACACATCTCGCACTATCTTTCCCCTCGGGGACTTTATTTTCAGCCCCGAATGGCCTCATTATTTTCTCTCGACCCAGCGACGATCGGGTGTTTATCTTTACACGTCCCCTTTTTTCCAGGGGCCCGTTAAAAATGACGCCAAAAATAAAATAAAAAATAACTAGAATCGTTCGGTGCTGGGTCGGCATAGGATAACACCCCCCTTCACCCGACGGGTGAGTGAATTTTCATCCCATTTCCCGGAACCAAACCGACCGCCATTGGTGTCGGACGTAAGTGTTAGCAATCTCTTATTTTCACTCATCCGCGTTGTGACGCGTCGCACAGATTTCCTCTGAATTTCGCAAAGGCGCTAGACTTGCTTCCGAAGAAGTGCCGCGTTCGGAGAAATCGAACGTAAACGACAAGCAAATGATGCGGAAAACTGCAACGGATGCTGAAGGCGAGTGCTGAAAATTCGGGTCAGGGATAGTGCGGAACGCACGACGGAGTACTTTTTATCACTTTCGACAGAATTTATCTTTTTCGGTCAAACCGTCGCAATTTCCTGGAGAATCGTGAGATCAGAAAGACTGAAAAAAGATCATTTCGAACCGGGAAAGCTCCCCGGAACGTACACAGTTGATTCTATTGAAGATAAACACGGGGTGATGCGATTGGTTGAACGCAATTTTTCACGACGGCTTCTACACACTTGCAACCGGACGATGGATTGATTACGCTCAAATTTGTGTAGCTGCCCAAGCCACACGTGGATGGTAACATACGGCACACCGAAACATTTGCCCACCATGTGGTCTTTTCCGCGTTGAAACTCCATATCGTACGAACGAACGTGCACGTTTGGTAGCACAAAATCATTAACCTGTTGTCCGCACAGTCGCACACGTTTCCTGGTGTTTGAACTACTTCAAAAATTCCGTCGTACGAGTTTTGTTGTTTATAATTAACCCGATGACACCCGCGTGTTTTCGCGTTGCATCATCACAACCAACCAACGCGGGAGAACTTGTCGTTGTGTTTTGACACCGCAACGCCTTTGCACCGCCGCACTTCCCATACACGGTGTGCAGTGTTGACTCAGCGTGGGTCTCGTCGGTCGGTGAACGGGAGCGGTTCGCACCAACGATGCAGACACTTGAGCCTCACGATAACACGTCTCTCAATGCCCTGTCTAACTATACTCACTCGATGAAAATGTTCGAATTCAGATCCTTCCGTTCCGGCAACCGGCAGGCATAGATCGCGATTATCGGCTGACCCTGCTTGTCCGTGCCGATAAATTCGATGAATTTTCGTCGCTTGAAATCCTTCCGGATGGCGTTCTCGTCGTGCTGCGGGGGGCAAGGTAGAGTAAACATTAGTCGAATCAGATGCTTGCGGCGTACGGAACCAAAAAAAAAAAAACACTTACCCCAACCATCGTTAGCTGCTCCTCGTAGTTGTCCGCCTCCAGCGTAGTTTTAATGATTTCGTCCTCCGAGGGAATCTCAAATTCGGCTACAAAGTGAACGAACGATAGGGAAACGTTGAAAATAAACTAAAGTTAGTGCGCTTCAGAGCAAGTGTAACTCTTCCGACACGTCTGTCAAGCGATATGGCACTGCCACACTATATCCGAGTCTGACATCATCGACATCGTCCACCACTACTAGTCACCATCCAGTATTCCTCATGCAGGTCCTCGTTTCTTATCGATGTTCAAACGTAACTGATAAAAAGTGGATGTAGTAGTGAGTGGTGGCGGTGATGACTGTCATGGGCTTTAATTTATTGGGTGAAAACGATTGTTATGAGTGCTTTATTTGTTCGATGGGCTCAAATATATGATTGAAATATTGTATGTTAATAGTGTTTTATCATCTCCGAGCCATAGAAAAGGGTTTTTCTGTCGCCCTTAACACACTAACCTTTACATCTAATAAATGACGAACATTTCATGATACAAAAATAAATCATTTACAATTGGTAAAAAACATTTAGTTCTTGGTTCTTTAAAAAAAAAAATATACATATATTCTTTCACTGTTCATCACTGTATTTTTTGTGTTCATCACTGTAGTTGCAGGGGAGCGCATACATCTAATTAAATAATTTCAACAATCTGTATCATCACGTCGAATAAAAACGGACCTTAAATGAAGCCCTCGGGCGTGGTAATCTAATTTTCCTATTACGTTCTGCGTGTGTCCATGTGGCCGTATGGAATTGATATCACCGCGCCAAACCGTGTCTGTGGAGATTTTTTCTTTTTTTGCCAGAACACGAATCACGAACCCGGCTCATCCAGAAGCTCGTTGCCATTGCTTTAAATTATAATTTCCGATTAGAACCAGTGCCAAACGCTGCTAAAATGTTTAGCATAAACCAAAGTCCAGCTGTCTAAGTGTTCTTGCTGTGGGAATTTAATTTATGGTGGCAATAATGTCAACAGGTCGGTTGGTGCAATGCTGCTAAAAGCGCACCGCAGAGAAATTCCAAGCAGAATTATGTTTTAAAATCGAAACCCAAATGCAGCAACAACCCAACGATCCCGTTTATTTTCCGGTGGGTGAACACCGACGCCATCGGGGGGAAGATTTTGGGATCAGTGCCAAAAAACAAGCGTCCGACTTCCGGACCTCCACAAACTTACCGGAATAGTTGATATCATCAAACACGGTGGTGGTGCCCGGTTCGGGCGATGGGTGCGATAGCTCGGTGTCATCAAACTCCAGGTTCGGTTCGTAGTCGTGCCAGTCCGAGAGGCTCGGATGTGGATCCTCGGTGGAGTCGATCAGTGGCGTTGGATGCATCGGTGCACCTAAAAAAACAAAAATCAAACGCAATGATTAGAGAGACAAGAGATTTTTACCAGTTCAGGAAAGGGCCAATTCGTTGGTGGTCTTCACGAACGTTCAGGCACCAGAAAACAAGCCGCTCCCTCAGCCAGGAGGGATTGAGATTGTTTTTTTTTTATTTCATGCTTCAAACCGACAGCACGATTTATGTAAAGTCCGAGCCTAACACATAAAACGCGATGCTTACGACGGTGATGACGATTTTAGGGCCTTTGCGGATCCGGCCGGCCCTCTGTTGAATGGATTTATATGTTTGTTATTTCCGTGTCTTTATTTCTCCACCCTCACCGAACTATCGTTTTTTTTTTCAACTTCACAGCCCACGGTGAAAGGTAATAATGTTCGGCGCAATTGTAGCTCCGAGCGCGCATTGATTTATGGAGCGAAATGGTGCTTGGGAAATGATTTCTTTATGTTTCGGTCAAACAAAGAGCCGCTTTCTGGTCGGTAATGATGAGGAGCTTTGGTGCTGGCCATTTCCTTTTTCTTGATCAACGTTGATCAACTGAAACTTTTCCGGACAAGATCTTGTTGCCATCCAATTGAAAAGAGTTGATCCTAAACCTTACTTCATTTAGTTCATAGAAAATGCATCCATTTTTCTTTGAAAAAAAATCTTTTAAATAACTCACGAAGCAAGCAAAATAAAATGAGCAAACAGGAAATTATCATATTTGTTTGGGAAACATTCTAATACCTTTCCCACGAAAAAGCACCCAAATATGCACGATTGCAACGTCCAACCTTTCACCGCCGAATGTGTACTAATCTAATAATGGCACCTTTAATAGTGAGATCAAATTACAACCGTCAATACCGTCGAGCGTATCATATATCGCTACGAATCGATCGTGCACTATTTTTAGGAAACTTTCGCACGTTCTCTTCCGGAGAATTATGGACCGAAATGAACGTACTGCTGTTTAATTTTGCTCTAAACAACAACCGTATCTTCTGAAGAGAGGCTTCAAATTCCCATCGTACTGGTTGCAACCCAACCAATGAACAATAATTAATACGATAATATTAGTTAGTGATAATCTTTCCCCTTCCTTCTCGCTCGATTGACCTACATTGCATCTTAAGTGTCCTTGGCGCGTGGCCCACACCCAACGATAACTGTTTTATTATTCCATTACTACCCACCACGCCGGGCATAGCTGTTTGCTTCTAGGCTCTACGAGGCAGTGGAAAACCTCGTCCCACTATCGTTCATCAAATGGGAACCACTTTCTGGGAAGCAAAAAGGGAAGATCTGAGAATGCGATAACAGGATGTCCTGCAGCTAATTGACACAAAATTGACCCACCAACGCTTCTGACGACATTATTGTAGCGAAGAACTTAGGCAGATAGGCTTCTTATCACATGGATTCCTTCTTCCTTACTTAAAGCGCATGGGTTGCTTCTGGAAAACCGCCCACCATGTCCAGCGCTACTAATAGAAACATCATGTTGAACACGATACGCTACCGTCTGTCGCCAGCTTAACCATCCATCCATGCATGTTAGCGGTAGGAAAGCATGGATCAGTCAGTGGGCCTTGGTTACAACCCACGTATTATCGCCCCAGCCGTTGTAACCGCGTGTGGGTGCCCTTTGGGTGCGTTTTCTCCACCATCACACCATTAGAAGCGATTGGTTATGCAGCCGAGTTGTTGCAGTTGCTCGAAATGAAGCCTCGAACCGTTGCATCATTCTCTCTGTTGCAACATCTGGTGGCGTTGGGCTGCACAAGGGCATGCAATAAGTTTAACTAAAATTGCTCACATGCTTCTGGGATGTTGTCTTGAGCAGACTAAAGACTGCATTTTAACACATGCTTGGGATGAAACGTTTAATTTTTTAAGTATGGTTTTAGTACGATGTTTACAGATCAACAAAAATATATATGCCAATCAGTAGAACAATACATTAAAAACAGCAAACAAAATTTACCGATAAGAACAAATAAATCACCGTTGTGTAAAAATCTGTTTTGTAGTAGATTACGAAACGAAAGGCATTTACTCAAGCCGCAACTTGCCCACCGAGCGCATCCATAATAAGCTAAATGGCAGGAAGGAAATCCCCTAAAAACCAATAAGTGTCTGCAAGTCAAAAAAAAACGCCATCAAACGGGGAGGAACCCATTTATGGAATAGCGGGCCACATTATCACACAAAAACACAACAGAACTGCGGGCAAAAAACAATTTCAACTCGTAATCGGAGAACCTGTTCCCGGTGAGCAGCAACAATTGCTTAACGCGAAGACCCGCACGCGTTAATTGCGCGCATTTGGCTCCATATCGCTCGGGGTGCGGCGAAAGAAACGAATGCGGAAACGAGCAGCACCAAATCCATGGCATGTTAAAGCTCGGACAGGTTGGATCGGTGTGTGGAGGAGGAATCGCGCATCGCATAACCTCAACGCCTCGGTCGGTGGCTAAAAATAACAAAGACGCTTCCCCTGCTCCACGCTCCTTTTCCCCACCAAAAACCGATGACACTAATGTTTGCTGCCGGTTGGTGTAATGTTGTTATGACGCGGTGGATTGTGTCACGAAGTGGAAACACACACACACACACACACAAGCACGGGAACATGTGTTGCATGCCTGCATGTGCTTCATTCTGTTCCCTTTCCATTACCCGGTGGTAAACAACAACCTGTTTGGGTTGCACCGAAAGCGAAACCGTCTTCCACGTGGCAAACCCATCGAACCTCAAGCCCACGTGGGGTTCCGCTTCCTTTCCGGAGCGAAAAATAATGCATACATGGGGAGCCGAACACCACCAAATCAGCGTGACAAAGGCCACACACCTACCTTAAACATTAGGGGAACCTTCGAACGAACGCCGGGGATGGGTGGGAAAAGTTTGCCAGCAACAAACAGAAACTGCATCCTATCCTCACCAAGAACGGAACAACGGAACGGTGGAGGAGGTCAAATGTTAAATGCCAATGTCACGTCATTCCACTTCAACAGCGATTTAAAGAGGGCTGCTGGAGCAGGGAGACGACTGAGGGCATATCAATCACTACCATCGCGGTTTGTTTGCCCTGTGAGGGAAACCACACATTACTGCCTTGAGCGAACCTTGGCGTGACACTTCGTCATCATCATTACCATGATGCGCTCAGCGCAGCCAAACCATCGTCGTGGCTTCTTCAACGACATTCCTTTTCGATGGAAAAAAAACGCACTTGAACACACTCATCGCTCATCTTCACTATTTACTGGCCAGACGAGCTGCGATCGGTAGCCAGTGATTCATGCTTTCGGAAATGCTTTCTCTTTCTTTCTCTCTTGTCATTTCGAACCATCCAAGGATGTGGGTTTTGCTGTACACGCGATCTGATGCCGATGACGACGCTGCGCTATACGCACGAATTGAGGTCTCGTTCTTGATGGAAACTAGTTTCCCTCGTTCCAGTGGCTCTGTTTTTTTCCATCACTGTACTGTTTGATTTCTTCGCGCGAAGCTATTGGGCAATGTGTCGACAGTGTTTTGAACGAGATTGCTATTAGCAGCTGATTTATGGTGAAAAGTCTTGAAAGCGACGAAAATTTCCTATGAGTGTTGAGCGCTTTAAACCAGAACTCGGGGCCAGAAACTATCATGAACTTCGTGCTTTTATCGATTCGTTTCTGCACTCCCTTTCTGAACGCACATTCAGCTAAAAGAAAAACGAAAAATCTCTGTTAAAAAATATTGACATAACATTTTAATTGAAATAATAAGAAACATGATAAAATCAAAAATATTTTTTAAAAATCTCTAATAAATAACTTCAAGTATATTAATAACTCGAGATCGTAAAATTACTTGCTAATTCATTGTTTTTTTTTTAAGGAATTAAACGTATTTGAAGGAATAAAATAAAGTTTTTGCAATGCTAATTTAATCGAGTATTTAAGACGAGAGTCTGCAAAAATCTGAACAGCACCAAAAAAGTGCAGCCCTCCTCACGCATGAACTTGTTAACTCTTTCAGCTCACCCCGAAATCGTTCCCATTCCTGGGCGGGGTGACTATTTACCACTCCCTCGGGGGAGCCGCACGGACCGAAAACCCAACTCAATACGGGTAATGGATGGGACGATGGGTTCGAGGGTTCATTCGCACGAGAGTAAAGTGATTAGATTATTTATTTATTTTTGCCCCGGTCGCTGCACCCAAAATTCAAACCTACTCTGGGAGGAGGGATACGAAGGGGAACGAAAAAAAAAACAACAACATCGCACCCGTTTGCAAATGCGCTCGTGGCACATAATTCACACCACATCGTGGACACGTGTTGCGGAGCGGATCGTCCACCGGCAGGAGCCCATTCCGCGTGCGAGACGTTACGACGTACAACATTTATCTTTTTTCGTTAGCCAAATTTCAGAATGGAAGGTACAACCAACTCAATACCGGTGAGGGAAACAAACGAATCATGGTCTGAGGCGTACTTTAACATGCAGGGGGAAAAGTCAATCACATCTTCAACAAACTACAATTCCTCGAGATTGTATGTCTGGCGAAACGCTCTCACCCCATCCGTTTACCCCACGGGAGTGATGTACCGGGGAAGATGTTAAATCAATTGTTTAATGTAATTTAGATTCCAGATGACTCATGGATCACATTGCAAACAGTTTGCTCATGCTCAAGAAAATGCATTTGGAGGCTTTTTCTACTGCAAAAGAGCAGTCCATTTAAACAAATACGCACGTTTTGGACGATGTTTATCGCGATGATCCGTGCCGATTACGAATGGCTTATGATAATAACGTGCAAAAAAAAAAGAAAGAAACTGGTCACAAACGGTCCATTAGCTAGCCTAACGGCGAAGAAGATGGCATCTTCCATATTTCCAATTTTCCACACAGCGCGACAGCAAATCGATCAGCAACAATCGATATTGTGTTACGTAGCCGGCGAGTTGATGCTTTGTCCCCGGATCGTCTTTGTTCAAACAAACAAACGACAGCGAATCGCGCCATTTCCACCAGAGGAACCGTACCACAATCCACTGAAGGTTTGTGGTTCTACTACATCTTCCCGGCTTATTAACGCTCCGGTGATGGTGGCCGTCTTTCCGGTGGGATCTATAAACCGGAGGACGGGAAATGAGAGCAAGAAAGCCACACCGGACGACAGAGTGGTGACGGGTATTGGTGGTTTTTGTCCCGTCGAAGTGATGGAAAAATTAAATTCATGTATTTTTTTTTCATTGCTTTTGCAGGAAGTGAAAATCTATTCGTTTTCCGCAGCAATAATCGTGGGAAATACTACTTCACACACACACACACACATCGCTATCGTACTAATGTCATTCCCGAGGGTGTGATCTTCGTATTAGGTATTTTTATCTTTTTCTAGATACATTTATTTCAATGCTATGCACCACAAAAGCTTCAATTAACTGTGAACGAATTATATACTCAACAGCTGTAAATAAAGTACTTTGGGTGATTTACCACCGAGTTACATTCCCAAAACACCCAACGAAAAACCTACTGGCTGAGAGTGAAGTATTTCCAATTTGTACCACCTACTACAAAACCGTTTTTGATAGGACAATAACTTCCTTAATGGCCTAACAAACTGCCTTAATGAAGCTGCTGGAAAAGATTGAAAAGAATCCCGGATAAGGTCGGCCTGTCGACGATTTGACACGTACGCATCAAAACGCGATGTGGCATACCTGGTGTGGGGCTTTGCTGGTAGAGAACTAATTGACTCCAAAAGCAAACACACACACACACGCATGTCTCTGAAGGAACTTCGTGAGCGGTGAGCGCTGATGCATATTTATGAAAGAAAAAAAAACGGCACACATATTTAGACGCAACATTATGCGGGCGGGGAGCTGCAAAGTAAATTCCAGTTTTGGTATACGATTTTTTATTTATTTTTCTTTTTGTGTGTTAAATTTTGACTTCATTAACAGTACATGCGACTTGTTTAACCTTCAAATGACTCTGTTAAAATAAATATTTAAACTTGCGCGATCGCTGTGCCTTACCGGAAAGCGAATTGCGATTAGCAAACTTCCACCAAACCTCGGTTTCCTGAGTATTTACGATTCAATTGGCAAAAGTGTCATTAAAACATTCCTTTCACCGCCGCACCAGCGATAGGAGTTTTAAGGAGGGCCTACCGAATCCAAACCGCACGATTTTATCGATCCCATCTCGCTGCTATTACCCCGGGAGGTATTTGCTGTCGCTTCTCCAAACCACTCTAGCGGCAGCAGGAGCAGGAGCAGGTTTTGTGGCTTTTAACCCGATTCAAACAACGCGTAGGCAACCGAAAACTACACATACACTCCCTTCTCTCTCTCTCTCTCTCTCTCTCTCTCTCTCTCTCTCTCTCTCTCTCTCTCTCTCTCTCTCTCTCTCTCTCTCTCTCTCTCTCCACGGAAAGTTTGCCAGTTCGGCACCTTCAAGTGACGATGACGATAGCCAAGCCCCAAGGTTAACCAAAACTGTGTACGATTAACATATGACCTTCGGACGGAGTGGAAAAGCCGATGCCACCGTGAGGGAAGGTTTAGGCCCGTGTGTAGCACCCGCCCCGGGTATAACAAGCAGGAAAGTGAGAGGAATGCACGACGCCCGTACCTAATTGAGTGTTTTTAAGCACCTTCACCAGACAGCCATTTCACTTTTACACGGTTTTGGACTTAGCAACAGCTGTACGGGTGGGTTTAACGTTTAACATTTTTATTGTGAATGAGCGTATTTTTATAAGGTTCGAGGCGCGGAGACAGCCAGGAGGGGCAAGAAATTGATAAAATAAATAAAAGTGGACTCAAACTGGATTAAAGCTTATCGCTAGTCCATTAAAAAGTGGAACAATAATAAGAGTATTATAGATAAATAATTAAAATTAATTAAAACTTGTTCGAGAAAATCGTTAACAAGACTACAATATACAATATATGATTAAAAACATTTTGGAAGTTGGAACAACATTCGCTAAGCAGAACGATTATGTGAATTGACACGTTCAATTAACCCAAATTTGATCGATTTGAATAAAAGATCGATTAAAAAACCTTATTTGATTTCTTATCGTTTCGGGGTAAGCTTCAAGAGCAGTCAGAGCTCAGTTAGAGTTTTAGAACCGAATATAAATTTAATCGAATTGAAATAGCAAACGTACCTCGGTTACGATTGAAACAAAAAAAAATCAATTTCTCCCTTGGGCCCTTACTTTTTAACGCCCGCACCACCCGGTATGTATCGCCAGAAATTTGCATCACACGTCCTCCTTTCCCGTTGGGTCTACCTACGCGTATATGTGTCACGCACGCCACCTTCTCCTCAATCTCCTACCCCCCCCCCCCCCCCCCCCCCCACCCCCTCCCTATTTCCCGGTGCAAAAAGACGTTTATAGCCGTTCCGGTGACTTGTTGCAATGGAATCGACCGGAGCTGTGACGATCGAGTTTGGTATCGTTTTGTTTCTTTTTTTTTATATATTTTATTCACTCTCTTCTACACAACATACAAGACTCACAGACGACATTAGCGCGTAAAAAAGAAGCAGTAACAGTAATTGTGGATGGCGGAAAGGTGTACGTCCCGGTGTTGCTTCTTCTGGCATTCCAGCCGCGGACGGAAATAGCGAGTGTCATTTCTTATGCAGCTGGCACCAGGGTGAGGGTTAATGTGCGAATTAGCCCCTCATCGCTTTTTTCTTCTACTTGGGGATTTTTTTTCCTAACAAAAGAAAGAAGAAAAAAAAACCACAACCGGCAAGCTACATGTTCTATTCATGCCCGTTTAGTTTTCCTAACGAAGCCGGGCCTATCATAATTGCTTATCTTGGCTTCGGTTGCCGCATCCGCTTCGTGCAGGTCACGCCGTATACTGCAACGGTGCTGGTTTGCTGCTGCAGTCAACGATCCGTCTTCATACCGCGTTCACACACGCAAGCTTCCGCGGTGATAAGATGAGTCGAAAAAATGAGGCCCCTCTCCCGCTCTCCGCTGCCGAGTTTCTTCCCGCAGCAAAGGGTTGAAGGAGGCAACGGTGCAGACATTGCCAGTTCCGGTACAACCTGAACCCCAGCGCACCACCATACGGTTGGAAACAAAAGCGATGCGAAGTTAACCCTCGACACGGTATAAAACGTGAGCTACAGCACCTACTAATGATAGTTTTTAATTTTCATCACAAAATCCTTCTGCTACTGCAAACAACTTTAGGGTTGGAAGTTGATAGTGAATAAGTGAAGCGCTTTCTTGGTGGTAGAAACAGTAAAAGCAAACTTGAGGAAATTCCGTCCCAAAGAAATGTCTTATTTCACCCTCGTATATGAATAAGTATAACAAAAGTAGTAAGAAAATCCCATTTTCCATGCGCCCAGCTGTTTGGGCAACATTTAAATCCCGGTGGGTAAAGGGAGCGCCCCCTAAAATCACTTAATTCATGCGTAAGACGTCGCACGTCGTACCCGTTCGTTGAGTTGAGAGGTGATGCATACATTTTTGGCCCCATCAAAACGACCACCGGAGCAGGAAGTGGAAGCAAACGTCACACACAATCTATGACTAATAAGCGGCGGTGACTCACGATTGTGGCCCACGCGAATGCGTGCGAGGTGGAGAATGGTAAAATTCTACCTAAAATGACGACTGAATGAACGCACTTGTAGTGGAGATAATCTAACGAGCGAGGAAGCGGTTGGATGTGGTGATGAGTTTATTAAATATTGAGCTCAAACTTTCGCTCATTACTCGAATGACTGCCCCGTTTGCTCGACGACGTTTTGCAGACAAAATGCAGTGATCAGTGAAACAAGTGGTTAACACTAGCGGTCTAAGGGTTCGCATTCTCCTTTCAGTCAAATCCAGGTGACAATTGACACTTCGAATGTTTTTTATTGGATTTTTTCATAAGGTTAAATATAAAAATAAATTATTTAGCACAGAAAAAATATTATCTAATTACAATATATGTTGGATAGATTGTTCTTTGGCAAAAAAGGGGAAATCAATGAAACAGATTAAACGGATTAAAAACAGACTTCCATGTCAACTTCGTTAAAACAAAAACGTTTACAGACAGAACCTAAAAGTGAAAAAAAATTCTTATTTAATTTAACAAAAGTTGCACCCTCCCCACATGAACGTTTGATCTCCTAATTCGATCAAACAGTTCAAACATACAAAAGTGACAATTGAAACCGCATTCGACTGTTAGTGTCGAAACAAAAGTCTCCAGGAAAAATTACCCAACTGGCAACAACAACACTGGGATTTAAATTTTTATTTGATTTTTTTTTTACAAAACGATTAAATGAATCAATAATAATTCAAAATAGGCTTACTGTTTTAGTCCAAAATCAACAAAAAAAAAATAAAGGGAACAAAAAGCCAGCAAACAGAAACGGTGGTCCCAAAGGGGACGTTAATCTTTCATCGCGCGAGCAAAACTCTCTAAAATGCAGCCATTACCCAACTCTTTTTGTTTTCTTCAGCGGTTGTTGCTTAGGTTTGCCCTCCACTTCCCGGCTGTGCACTGACAGCCACTGACGACGGTGGTGGTTGCTTCTGCCTCGCTGCGTCGCTGGTAGCGCAATAAAGCACACACAGTCGTCGTTTCAATTAAGGTTGCGAACCTTATCTATTAGCGATTTCACCTTCGCCACCCACCCACCGACCGGGAAAGGTGGTGGTTTTGTGTTGGAATGGAAAGAAAAATCGGCCATAAAAAAAGCCCCCGTACCCACCACCGTACCGATGGGTTTGGGAAAGAAACGGGAATGGAATCGCCGCTTTCTGCTGCTTTTTCCGCGTGCGGAATGGGGATGGGAAATCTCTCCGGACACGTGCGGTGCTGGAACCTGCCGCTGGAGTTGGATTGTGCCGAGCGCCGTGTGCAACCTTTTGGACTTCTTTCGGGCATATGATGATCGTAAACTTATCTTCCACACCAAGTTAACAAGCGAACGAGTGAGCGTAACGATCGAGCGGTGAAATTCTCCAAAGGTGGGCAAAGGTTGGGCAAAGGTGGACACAGACAAAACGGGGTGTGATGTTTGGGCGATAATAGGGAGCAAAGGATTAGGATGCGTTTCTCAGCCACAGAATTGTGAAAAATTGTTTTATTTTATTTTTTCTATGTGAATAATGTTGCACACAAATTTATGCAAATTTTCTATGCAACCAAAACAAATAACTTTTAGTCTACGATCAAACAAAATGCAGGGCCCCCAAGCGGAGGAACTATGATTTGCTTTGTGGCTAGGAAGTACGCGACACAAACATTCCGCAATGCGCAACGGTCGGAACGGTCGGAACGGTCGATGGCAACGGTCGGAAAGCCTGAATTATAAATGTTGCTAAGAAAGTTGTCTAGCACAAAAGTCCCCAAAAACCGCACGCTAGCGGGATACACGGTGCCAAAGCGATTAGAATTGTGGCCGCAAAATATGTCCCAATCCCGTGGACGTGTTCGTCGTTTTGGCGTAGTGGATGGTTTGGACGTTGATGACTGCAAGGGTAAAGTGGTTAAGATAATCCACGGCGGATGCTATTTAGCGCAATATATTTCTTCTGAGAGTGAAACTGCATTGTGCATGGCATTGTGTTGAATATGTTATTTTTAAATATGATATTACTGGCTATTTCGGAAATTGTTGGCATGTTACCATGTTTTGAAAAACATTCATTTAATAATTAGAAAGAAAAAAACACAACGAAATACTTCCTTTGGATTAAGGCGAAAATGAAAGCAAAGGATTGAGTCAGGAGATAATCAAACATAGAGAGTCAATTTTAACCCACATGCAAGCCAAAAGGTTTTTTTTCAAAAATGTTCTTGTATTGGGGTGCTTCTATTTTTGTATTTACCTTTAAACATAAAAAAAAACATTTGAAAAAAAACTCACAACTTTACGTCAAGTAAATGTCACAATTGTTTAAAGAAAAGATAAAATAAGAAAATGGTGGTTGAGACAACAATGATATAATAAAATAAATAAATAAAAATCCTAAACACATATGGAACTATGAAACCAATCGATGGATAAATAAAATCCCAGCAAAAAAATCGGTCCAGCAGGCGAGAAGCGATGATGTCTTTGTTTATACAATTGGCATCAACGATTAACGCGCGCGTTCCGTGCTGTCTCGGCAGATGATACGATCGTCGTCGTTGTCGTAGTCGTCATTTCTGCCGCGTGTTAAAATTCTCGCGCCTGGGATGACAGGATACGTCATCAGCATCATCACGTGGATTGACATTGCTCGCGAGATATCCCATGTGTTTGTGTGTTTGGGGAATGATCACGTCGGTGTCGTTCGCCGTATGTTTACGAACTACGTGCATACAACACAGGCGAACATGGTACCATTCCGCAATCCGCGTACCCCCAAAATGGTTTGTTTTTCGTTATTTTTAACCTATTTTAAACACTCAGCTGCGCTTGAAATGTTTCCCTACTTACCGGGCAGCTTTATCGGTAGGCCAGCCGTGCCTTTCTGATCGACGACGGTAGTGTCCATCGTGGAGCGCTTCGTTGCGTATTTGTTTGATGAGAAACTGGTCGTAGCTGGTTCGTTCTCACCAGCTGCTGGATCAACGGCCTCACAATCTGCTTCGGATTGTTGTAGCTTGATAAGAACGTGTCCTACCAATTACAAATGTGAAGAATCAACACACAATCACCACCGCATGGGATGCAAATGGGGCGCCCTTTCACTGCTGGAGCTTATTTACACCAATCGTGATTGATCGTGCGGGATGATCCTGCACAATCGAGTGGAATGGAATGGGAGGCTGAATGCCAGACACGCTCACGGCACACTCACAGACCCTTCACAGCATATTACGCCGCACTTTTACACCAGGGATTTGTTCTGCACCAGCCGCTGACGATCTTTGCCTTGCTGTTGTGGCGACAAGATAACACACTTCACATCCTTGTTTTGATTTCCAGCTGCAAACAAAGACACAACAGTGCAGTGAAACGAATGGAACCTGTTGAAAGTAACATTGTAACACACTTACAACATACACAAACACACATGCTCGCTCGTAGCAAGCTCTCTTTCTCTCTTTCGCTCTCGCTCTCACCAACCAGAGCACATTCACACGCCTGCCAACTGGGATTGCCTTTTTTGGTTGCACCTCGTGGAAATACAAATCTGCATTTTCATGGACACTTCCCACTGAATCGAGCCGAATCGCACGTACAGGTTTTAAATTTGTGCACAAACTTACATACACAGTCACACGCACATCTAACCAAACAAAAATGCAACGATAAAACGCGACCAGAGACCAGCCTTGGGAAGGTCACCCGGTTGCTGATGTTGATCCGAACAAGGAGTGTGGAACTGGATCCGGGCCCGTAGGTTAAGGAGGTCGATTAGTCGATATCACGACAGATCAGTGCAGGGGCCCGACTGAGACGTTTTTCATCCGGGGGATGTTTTATTTCGCTAGACAAGGTATGAAAACATTCACACGAAGCAAAAAATCCTTTGACAAAAACACACACACAGACACAAACGCAGGGGTGGTTAACGTTTTCTCAGCACACTAGGATACACGGTGCGTGTTTGACACAAAAGAACACAGGGAGACGCAATCACGGAGCTCGTGTGTCCGCCCGCGGTGACCTATCTAAAATGCACGATTTGCTGTTGATTCCGCGGGTGAGAAAACGCCCCAAGCATTGCTCGCTTGCTCGGTTGGAATTCGGGTGTTTCCTGTTCTCACGCGCGTGTTATCTTAATTTCGTGATAGTCGCATACCGTGCGTGCTTGCGCGCGTTCTCGAGAACCCCTCTTGGGTGCTCCAGACGTCAGAATTCTTGTTGTTTGCTCATCAATGCCTGAAGAAAATACTGCTTTGAGGAGCACCAAACAACGCTGAAAGGATATGCTCGGCTCGGTGTAGCGAATTCGGTGGATCACGAATCAGGAGGGTCAGTTTTCTGGTCAATAACCCGCTGCGTAACATCCGACTGCTTTGACCTGCGTCGAAAAAACGACGTCACACGCGGGAATTGGAAACATTACGAACTAAGCCGGAGAAATGTACTATTGTATTCCTTGTAAAATATATACACACTTTTTACACAATTTTTTTAATAAAATCCGGCAGCGTTATAGCGTGACCTACCGCCTCAAACTTTTTTTATTTTGAATAACAACAACACATTAACAACACAAAACAATAACTGTCAAACCTACTCATTTTGATGGCTTTGGTCATCCGTCCTCCACTGTAGAAAATGAGCAAAAATGTTTGCTTGAACGAGACGGAAAGCTGTGTTGTTGTAGCTAGTATGGCGTATGCAAGAAAAAGATACAAAATTAAAGAACATATGCGAGAATGACCACTAAATGACACAACTCAAGAATGCTGTTCGAAAAAGCCGAACTTGGTTTCGAAGATGAATTCGAACCTGAAGCTGAAGTTTGAGAAATTGCAACCCAAGTGGAGTATTGCACGCATCGCTATAAACCATCACCCTTACCATCGGATGCTGTCAAAAGCGGCCAATCGAAAACATAGGCAAAAAAGATGGCAATCTTCAGCTCCTTGGCACGTTCCGGCCAATTTTCGGCTCGTTTGGGCGCTATTTTAGCGAATCCGACTCTGCTGCAGGCAAGCAAAAATGGTAAGTATTCTCGATAACAACCATTTCCCAATGAAAAACATCCCACGGAAGTGAAATACTCGTTAGCTGGCATGCTGCGCAGCGAATTGGTGTGTTATGCAACTTCAAAACAAATGAATATTTGTGCCGTCTTGCGTTTGTTGTAGCCCTCACCACCGGTACGCGCTCGATGTCCGGAGGCCATGGCCCAAAGAACTTCACCATCACGCCGTCTCGGTTCCAATGGCACAAGTTCAAGGATATGTTCCACTACTACATCATGATCGGTCTGATTCCCGTCGGAGCGGTTGTTTTCTATGCGAACGTGTTCGTCGGTCCGGCTACGCTGACCGAAACGCCGGAAGACTACACGCCGAAGCACTGGGAATACCATCGGCATCCGATCACGCGTTTCATTGCCCGCTACATTCTGCCTCACCCGCAGCAAGAGTATGAGAAAATCTTGCACCACATTTACGAGGAAAACGAAAAGGCACAGATCCGCGCCCTGGAGAAAGATGTGCGTGCGAAGATGGCGGAACGTAGCGACTACCAGTCGTACTATTACCGCCCAGCCATTGGAAAGTATCACCGGGTGGCGAAGGAGGCGGCCGAAGAGCTGGAAGCGCTCCGTGGTGATTAATGTGAGCGTTACCGTATCGATTTTGTAGAGAATATGTTGTCTAAATAGACGTAAAGGGTGCTGCAGCGAAGCAAACGATGGCATATTTTTATTCCTGTCTAGAATAAGCTTACATATGAAATGAATTACGAACTAATATGTTGGTAGCGATTTCGTGGGAATGAAGCCAGACTTTTCAGCGCGTGATCGTGACGTACAATGGGTGTCCACCCTATCCCCACGCTTGAGTTTTAGCGTAATGTAGAATTAGCTTCCCATTGGTGCCGTAACATTCGTATAAATTCTTGATTATCTGATCCGGCGACGGCGCAAACGTTTGATTGATGTACAGGAACTGTAAGTAAATGAAGATTATGAACTTCTCATCGGCTAGGATCGTGTACCACAGGCACACGTACCAATCGTTCCTCTGGTTCCAGCTTGAGATACTTGTGTATGAACTTTACAATCGCACTGATAGGCTTTTCCTGATCGACCGACCATTTTTTCTGCTTCAGAATTGGAGCACTGCCGGTAGCGTGCAGCACAATATCGACTGGAATGGGTGGTGCGAGAGGAATTAATAACAATTAGCTATAAAACACTTCAGATTGGGGTGCAGACATATACTTTTCTTTGCTTCCTGTTTTTCCACCTTCTGCCCAGCTAGGGACAAATTTTCAACATTCGTCGCTAGCTCTTTGTCGCTGGAATTATCAATCGCAGTAGTTTCTGCTTCGTCAGCCATGGTTGTGCGTAGATTATTCCGTAAGTAATACCTTTTATACCTAAACGTTATCGTTTTCTCCTTGCAGCACGACGATACTCGAGAATGTTGCAAAAGTGCTTTTGTTTACATGTTGCTTCATAATTTTGCACGTGTCTGGCAACACTGCCTTCAAACCATTTTGACAGCAATGACACATCACTGAACAATAACAACAAACGTGAACCTAACACACGTTTGCACGTTGCGCTCCGATGTTTATGTGTAGTTCCGTGTAATTTTTTAATGAAAATGAGTAGGAAAATTAATCTTTTCAATGAATCCGACCAGGAAGACACGGAGGAGGTTGAGTTTCGGACTAATCGCGATTACGCCAAGCATTACGACGAGTTCCGGAAGAAGGAGATACTCGGTCAACGTAAGTCATACTTCTCGTGTTGGTTCCGGCATCAAGTCATATCTGCTTTGCTTTTCAGTTAAAAACCTAAAGGAAGAATTGGGCTCTGAATCGGACTCGAGTGACGACGAAACGACCGACGATGAGATTGTCGATCCAGAATTCGATAAGGAGTTTTTCCGCACACTTGCATTCCTGAAGCGAAAGGACAAGAACAAGTACACCGAGAAGCCTATGTTTTTCGAAAATGTGAAGCCCATCGAGGAAGTGGCATTAACGAAACGCCACCACAAAGAGAAGCCTATGACGGTGAAAGATTACGAGCGTAAGGTAATGCTGGAGCGAGGCGGTGTGTTCGAAGATGAGGAGGAAGACGGTAACCACGATGTTCAGCGTGCCGAATCCCCGACACTGGTGGAGGAAGAGCGAAAAATTAAAGACGAAATTAAGCAAGCACTTAGCAAACTAGGCGACGATGATAGCGATGAAGATGACACGAAACCGGCCAAGGGTGGTGGCTTGCTGAAGGAGCGTGTAAAAAGTGCGGCCGAAGCGGAAAAGGAACAGTCGGACTACATACAGTGGCTGGCAGATAAGAAAGCCATGGAACCGCCGAGTGAAGAGGTGAAAGTGCTGGAGCCGTTGAAACACTTTTGGAGCAGTGAAAAGCTCTCCAAAGAGGATGCCTTTCTTAAGGATTACATCCTCAACAAGCGGTTCGTGCAGACGAGCGGTGAGGTGCCGACGTATGACGAGATAGTTGCCACCTCGGAGGACGAAGAGGAGCTGGAGAAGCAGGAAGAGTACGAGCGCAAGTACAACTTCCGCTTCGAGGAACCGGACACGGATTTTATCAAACAATATCCCCGCTCCGTGGATGACTCGGTGCGCGTCGAGCACAACAAACGCAGGGAACAGCGGCAGGCGTTGAAGGAGCGCAAGCAGATGGAGAAAGAGCAGCAACGACGTGAACTGGAGGAACTGAAGGCAGTAAAGTTGCGAGAAATTCGCGAGAAAATCCGGCGCCTTAAGGAGATCGCGGCAACGGACAGCCTGGCCATGAACGAGGACGATCTCGAGTCGGAGTTCGATCCGGACGAGCACGATAGGCGTATGCAGCAGATGTTCAACGATGATTACTACGGCGTAGATGAGGGCGACCAGAAACCCGAGTTTCCCGAGCTAGACGAAGAGCTGGGAATCGAAAATTACGATGTAGAGCGCGTAAACGACGAAACGATTGACGATGTGCCGCACTGTGAGGACGACGATTTTGTGATGGACTGCGATTATGATCCGACGACCATGAGTGCGAAGGAAACGCACCAGCAAGAGCTCCTCGAGGCGACACGCGCGAACAAAAAGAAAGGCCGCCGGCAGTCAAAGTTTCGCGAGATGTTGAAAGCGGAGAAACCCCTTTTCGACCCGGAGGACGAGAAAACGTACGGGGAGTACATCGACGACTACTACAAGCTTGACTACGAGGACATGATTGGAGACATACCGTGCCGGTTCCGGTACGTCGAAACGGTGCCGAATGATTTCGGCCTAACGATCGAGGAAATCCTGAAAGCAAACACCCGGGACCTGAACAAGTGGGTGAGCGTAAAGAAAACGGTTCAGTTACGCCCAAAGCACGTGGAACAGAACGAGGTGGCTATGTATCGGCGACGGGCAACTAACGAGGCCATGAAGCGCAAACTGTTACCCAGTTTGTTCGTTGAAGAGGACGCAGACGAGGAGGTGGATGAAGATATTCGACAACAAAAGGAGAAACTTGCGACCGTAGCGCCTAAACCGGAACCGACAGTAAATCAAGTGAAAAATGTAAAAAAATCGAAAAAGAATAGTGGTTTCAAGGAAGAACCGATACCGGAAGGTGTGGAAGAGCACGGAGAGACTACAAAACAAGCATCTGAAGGTGAAACTACGAAAAAGCAAAAGAAGAAAATTAAAAAGGAAGTGTCACATGAAGTTGCCATGCAGCCAGATTCAAATAACGCACCTATCACTAGCAGTAATGTAACGAGTAATATCAAAAACCATGCGAAAAAGATAGACAGACAGACAACCAGCACCCACAGTGATGCAAACCATTCGCAGAAACGAAAATGGGGTCAGCCGATCGAAAATGGACAGCCCTCTAACAAACCACATACACGTTTGGGCCCGCAGAACGGACGTGGTGGTTTCAAGGGCCGCCAGAACGGTGACACCGGTGCGCAAAACCGTGGCCGCGCAAACAAGGCGGAAAGTGCGGCGGATCAGCGTTTACGGGCGTTTGGTTTGAACCCGACCAAGTTCCACAACAAGCAGGTTTATGGAAACCAAGGGCAGCGTAAGTTTCAGCAGAATCGCACTGATGCTGCACCGGCGAATAAACGGATCAAATTCGAGTGATTCGACTGCTGCAATGTTAGTAGGAAAATCGATTGTAATTCTTTACAATAAAGCAATGTGTACGCAAAAGAGACATTTCGGAGATGGATTCTCAAATTACATACGCTGGGCTTTCGAAAACAAACCTACACAAATTTGCTGTAGCAGCTGTAGACGTTCATATTTGGCTAATGAACAGAAAGTTACGCACTCTAATGCTCCCAGCCCCTCTAAAAACATATATATCTTTTCAGGAATATTCACTCCCACATTTTGACTTCCTTCGTGGCTTGAAGTAGAAGTTTGAAACTGCCCAAATTTGCGGTGGAGTTGCTGGAAACATACTCAACTACGATCTTTCGATCGTTTGATATAACCGAACTGTAGAAGAATACCGGTACGTCAGCGTCACTCTGTAGGTGATTGCACAGAGATAGTTGGTGGAAAACTAGGCAGCCTGCGTTTCGTAAAGTTTTTTGTAATTTTATTACATGGAAATTAAACCAACAGTGAAACGCCGCAATCTGGGACGATTCTAATAATCTTTACGATTATCAGAATTACGCGTACCTGAAGGTAAGTGACTCATTGCGTGAAACTTACACATCGTATAGATCGCTGGTGTGGGGACACAATCTCAATATTTGCAAAAACGATCGATCGATCGCTTCGTGTTGCTTTGAAGTAGCAGGAAAGATGTTTATTACAATTATGTATGTTCGGTAGATGTTTTGTTCCTATATTCGACCTTGGTGTTTGATTACTTTGTGCCCAGCAGTGCTGGTGTGGCTTGTGACGTGATTTATTCGTGAAGAAAAAGTGCCTCTTCGCGATTTCAACCTAAGTTTCACTTGGTGATTGTGCCAAATTGGCCAGCGATAAGCTATACATCACTAAAGTGTAGGTCGTAACTTGGTAAATGTTGATAAATAAAAATAACATGCAAAAATTGTCATAATCAGATTCCCGGAAATTTGCATGAGTCATTGTCAAATACATTGTGCCCCAACCAGCAGCTAACCTTAAAATTTGGAAACCCATAGCAAAAGTGATCGAGTTGCGCACATTGCTCGAAAATTCCTCGAGCCCCAGCTGTTTTGCCTCTGGAAATTGCTCGAATTAGCAAAATCGTGTAGTTTAGCATCAAGTCAACTAGATGGCGCTACACATTGTTTACATATATAAAAAGGATCGAAAATTGCCACATCGGTTCAACAAAAACAACTGGTTTTACACAAAAAATTACACATTTTTGATAATCTTTTTCAACTTCATGTGAAAAATATTGATTAAAATGTTTTTATTTGCAATAGATCACTTAGAAATCAAATTTGATTCAAATGTTTTTATTAGCTAACATCGAAAACATGTAGTTTATTTCTTTTGAATATTTTCAAAATAAAAAAACTTTTTAAGTCATTTTTATCTTTTGCTAACCAAGTGTTGCGGCATTGACCGCATACCTTGTGTACGTATTTGTGGTAAGCTTGATTAGTGCACAGTGTCTGCGGCATCTTTCGTCTCTGGAGAAATTTGCATGCAGTTATCTTTTTTCATTAGCATTCCTTTTTAGCAACGTCAAGACCTAAAACCGGTTCTATTCAATCGATGAATGTTTGTTTTACTATGGTTTTTCTATGGTTGCTATTATGTTTATATTTCTTCAACATTGGTTTTTGTTTCAAACGTAAAGACACTGTTGTTCATTTATTGTATTCATATTATCAATATATATCTCGTATTTTATGATGTACTGTTTTGTTCAACTCACATCTTGACGAATACTAAATTATCAAATAAAATTTAATAAATCACACAACATATCAATAAAGTGATATTTTTCATTCTAATTTTGAAATCATACAAATATAAACTTGTTGGGAAACACTTTCTATTATGTACACCAATGAAAACCACATCTGTTAGGAGAGATTTCACAGTTTGTTCCGTTGTCGGAGAAAGTCCAATTACTACGTATGGGTGTGTACTTTCTCGATTTATGTTGTCTGTTGTATTTACGCTTACTACCTTTAACAACATGACACATTCCAAGTTATATTTATATACATTCACACATTACAATAAAAAGAAAACAATTGAAATGATAAAGAAAACCGTTTGTTTGTCTGATAAACCGCAAATCCAGATGTTTTTTTTAATTATTCATATCATTAAAGTATTTATTCCAACTTCGTTTTACTTTGCGCGTCAGTCTTTATGCTTATATTTGAAACTATCAATGATCAGTAAACTAAAACGATACTGCCTTAGTCATTTTTCGTACATTTTTATTCATTTCGAAGTTTTCGTTCATGAGTCATTTTGTCGGATACTCCATACAAAGTAGATATGGATTTTGATGAATTTTGGATTGGCCTTCTTGGATGATCACTCTTTATGGACCGTCTGGACGATTTTTTTTTGTGAAAAAGCAGGTCCAGCGACACAAGGCCAAAGTGAGTTCCATATGGACAAAACAAATATGATTGCGTCAAAATAATAATACCACCCGGATTCGTCGAAACAGTGGTGGGCAATGCGGATGACATATCTACCGATGACTCGTGCCAGATGGAGGGGGGTAAATTACCACCCGATCCGAGTTTCCATTTTGGCTCCCATAAATCGTACTTCCGAGCAAGAAGCCTTCCAAGTGATCTGTAACTGGGTGCAAAGCGCAATATAAAAAAAATATGCTCAAGTAAAAAGGTCGCTGCTGTTGCAAACGAGACCGATTTCAACGTTCTCACGGTCTCCAACAGACAACCATCCCAGCATCCGTCGGTGGTGTAAACAACATGGTGGCGTAACCCACTCGTTGCGCTCCAGATCCTGCCGCGGGTGGCTTTTGTGTCAAGCCCTACCGATCTTTGTCTTTCGTACGTTCGTTCGTTGCCGGGAGGTTGTATCGACAGGGTAGCCTTCTTGTTTTAATGCTCTTTAGCTTCGGTTTTTGCACTGTTGGATGAAATTCCACGTTGGTCGGATAATTCGCTCCTTGTCCGGAGTTCACGCTGCCCTTAGGTGCAGCAGTCTACGAGTGGAGAGATTGCATAAAAGGTCAAAGGCGAGTATTTCGTCCAGGAAGAGCTGCAATGATTTTCGTGAAATTTGAGAATTTTTATAACAAGTAGCTCATTACGCATACGAAAAAAAGCTTTTGTCTTCCAATGAGACTATTGTTCTAACTTGGCAGGCAAACCCATTTCACAAGATGTTGTGTAGTCCTTTTTTCAAAACAATCCGAATCGTCCCACAGACTCAGCCCACGGATCAACCCGTTTTGCCTTGAAATGTGTGGTCTGTGCGGACTTCCCTTCCTGCCAGGGCCCAACGTTTCTGACTTGCCGACTGTTATTATTTCTCCTGCAATTGACTTTTCCCGTGTCTTCCTGCACTCCCGCGAACATCAGGACCTCCGTGTAGAGTTCGATTTCCATTTTCTGGTGGTCTCCGACCCTTCTCCGTTCCGTTGGTCGATTCTCCCGCGGCGTCTCTTGTTACATCTTTAACCCTTTTCACGAATGGAGTCCCTCGGGCATCGTTGGTATAGGAGAACAGAAGACGGCGCGCCCAGAGAAGACACCGTCGGTGGCTGTTGCTTTGTGTTTGACTTGTACCGTAGACGAATGGCTTGGAGTGAAGGGATTGTCGTCTACAGCATAACAGAAAGGAAACATCCAACGCTTTCCGCACACGCAGTTCTCGTTGGTATGTTTCTGGCCATGGGATCGATCGACAAAAGCCTAAAGTCGCCCACAACGTCTGGAAAATCTCGGTTCGGATTGGATTTGAGAGTGTTCGCGAGAGCCGCGTCTGTAGGCAATATTTCAAGGTTTGTGAATAATGGGGAAATTTCTCATTAGTAGTGTTTTTTGTCTCCATTTTATGGTTGGATAATTGGATACTTTTTAAAATCGTAAAAAAGGAAAACAAGTGCTGGTTACGCTAGTCGACGGCAGATGGCGCTATCCAATTAAGGTTACAACAATACAGTTGCCTTAGATATGTAGAATAGATAGAAGGCTTTGTTGTATCTGCATTATCATACTTATATTATCTTATTCTTTAATTTTAACGATTGTTATTTACATTTTAGTGATGCAATTCGCACAAAATGCTAACGTCCCTGTGCCAAACACAGAGGTGAAACACAGAGATGGGACAAACAGTTGACATCATTGAGTATGAACAAATTGAAATCATTAAGGCTCACAATTCTACACTCGGCACACTCGGCGATCATCAATCCGGACGGGAAGGTGGTATACAATGAATACAAGTGTCTGCCTTACTTGTGGATGTAGTTACGGTTAGGAGTGGTTAATAGCAAACAAGTACGACATCCGATCCGTACGAATTGAGCAACAGAATATTTCATTGACTGACGTATATGTGCGATCGGCTTATATTCGTGTGAATGAATATTGCTGTGCTGGTAGTAGTGACGGTCATGACGGTTTACCGTCGTCAGCAAAGCTAATTTTGGGCCTTAGGCCCCCCCCTCCCGCCAGTCCGACAACGAGGCTAGGCAGCTCCTCCTATTCTGACCAGTTCCACCCTTGCTGAGGAGCATTTTGTACAGCGACGGAACGTGAGGAATGCGATAATTGCGCATTCTCAATTGTAGCGTGATGGTGTTGTTCGTGAAACAAACATGGAAGTGGTCGTTCGTTCGTCAGGCCACGTTTTGTTTTGGGTGATTGTTGAGGCATTAAAATGGATCGGAATGATTTCCTATGTTTTAATATAAAAAATTTCAAGATTTTCTACGCCTTGATGCTCCAAAGTGCTCACTTGCTAATGAAACGCAAATTGCATTAATACTGGCGCCGCCAACCCCACCTTTGTCTTACTTTGTTTGCATGCACAAAAGCACCCCTTTCGATGACCAAAATAAACGGCACCAGTGTTCATCACGGGTATTCATCATCCCACTTCACTGGAACCACCCGTGGCCGTTTGTTTTAATCACTGGTAGTGAGCTCATCGGTGTTTATACGGTCGACATGATGATGATGCGTTCTGTGTTGGCGTGCGGGTGGTGTTATAACAGCTTTGCGGAATATACGTTATATGACACAAAATGAAAGGCCATGGTTTCTGATTTTTTCTCAGAATCATCCTCTCCAATGTTTTCCTTTCTGCTGTCGCTCTGCGAACAACAAATGCCGATCGTTGATCGCTAGCATTTATTTATTCATACGATCTTGCTTCGATTGCAGTTTATGAATTAAATTGATCGTTTTCTGCTTTCGAACGCGAATGGGAGTAGCAAAAAAAATCTGAGATTTCGTTGTAAAAAAAAAATAAAAGAAACATTCATCCGTTCACCGTTTCTTAACACGATCACTAAAGCGGGTATCAGACGACTGCAAGGAAACACAACTAATGCCGATACGCAACACGGAAAACTAATCTGTTCCAATTAACGTTATACGAATTTTAAAATATAAAAATAGCACAAAAAATTTTTCAATAACATAAACTATGTTTCTTAGATCTCAAACTTGGTAGTGATTTTTTAACGCCTGGAAGTATGCATCCGGTTCTAGCTAGTGTAAATGTTCAGTCCATTGTGTTGCAATCTCTCGTTGCTGGCGTTTGATCGCAGCCTGAGCTGCCAGACCTTACTATGGAATGAACGCAGCACCGTATTTGCGTTGCCTCGGCTGCTCGAGTGCATCTGCACCGAACTCGTTCACGTACGATCGGCGAGAAAGGCGCGATCATTGCGCTGCCGGCTGGAGACGGCGCAATGGATAAAAAATGAAAAAGTGAATGCAACAGCCACAATCGAATTGCAAAAAAGGGCAAGAAGTGCACGGAAAGCAGACTGCATAAAATGTCACCGCAGTCGTGGTTTTTGTTTTGTGACACTCCATCGTGCAGCGAAATCTTTTTTTTTATATCGACTTCTGTATGCCGAATGCCGTTTGCCGTACGAAGCGAACCGTTAGGAGACCTCGATCGGGCGAAAGAGGAACGCAGCTGACTGATTGCTGCATAATTTACCAGTCGAATCTTCAAAGAAACGGTGACATTTGCTTTCGCACAAAAGCTACTTCCACTTTAATTGAGTCATTATGAACAAAAGCATTTCTATTTTCACATGCAAAGGATATTTTCCGTTCGTAATCCAAAAAATGTCTCCAAAACTTGTACTCGAGAGGAAAATTAATACCATAAAGACAACTTTCTCTAATACGTATCTTCTTTGTAGACCGTCTGCCAGGTAGCCCCCTGTAAAGGTTCTAAACTGATAAAATTCGTCGAAAGAATCCGCCGGTTAATTACTCCACAACACTTCGATCGCTTATTTTACGATCGATCCGAGTGAGCCTTCCGTCGGGTTGGTGGCTGGGCAACACCCGCGAGAATCGAAGGAATTTCAATGGGCCACCCCGGATTCTTGGAAAGTGAACGATCCACTGGCTCAGAGAGAGGAACTGGCATGGTGGTGGTGGAATAAAAAAAGGCACAAAAACCATTCCCGATCCTATCCCATCCCGATATCGAACTGTAGAAAATTTACGGCATTTACGTTCGTCCCGGGTTCACGATCGACCGGATGATCCATTACCCGATCGCAGCAGCCTTGTCTTCTTCTCCTTTGAGCGCTCAACTTTTTATGATCGTTTTCTATCCGATGCGGTCGATCGGCCGATCGTTGATCGATTTTTGATTTCGGCTAGGGTGGTGTCGGCTGCTTGATGCAGTCGTTGATCGTCTCGTTCGGTCGTTGCCGCGGGTCGGGCCAATCATGATGCTGATGGTGGTTTATCGCTCGTTGGGTTACGTTGCGGTGTTGCGTTTGATGTGTGCCCCCGTCGCGCCCAGAGAGAGGAAGATTAATGTCCCTCAATCGATGAACGATCGGCTGGGAGAGTTGCTTGAATGTTGTAGCTGTTGTATGTCTGTCTCAGCGGGAAATATTCATTATACTAACGCATAAAACAGTCTTTACAACAGCGTATGTGTAATGCGTGCGGCAAACCATGCTGACGTACGTTTGCTTCATCTTTCCGGAAGGTATGCAATTCGCACGACGAAAGCTGTATTAACCGATTGTTAAAAATGCTTAATGGCTGGAAAATTGTGAACAATTGTACAATTTTGGAGCGCAAATTTGCATACCTTTTCTTAAAGCTAAGCTGCTGAACTATTCTTAAAGTATACAAAATAACAAAATGGCTTGCAGGCGTATGTATAAAAAAGCGATTAATGAACGACCCTCCAGCTTCCTAGTAGAAATTTTCGGTTGACTTATTTGTCCAATGAATGTTAGGTCTGATGTAGAATAGTTTACACCTCTAGAGGAATTTTCAAGATGGGTAAACAATACCGCAAAAGGAATTTTCCTCCACCGACAGCTGAGCCCGAGCGTAACCATTTTCATATGCTCCGGCACGTTTCTCCGTACGAGTTGACGTTTAAACCGGCCCCGGCAGTGACCGGGAACTCCCAGAAGTGGAACCTTAGACCGGTCATGCCTGCTGGCTCTGGTGAGAAAGCCCAAACACCACACACACGCACGCATGTGTAAAAGGTAACTGGTTTTCTGGAATGCACTGGGTAAACCACCTCCACCGATGGGTTCTTCCTCTGGTCCGTCGCTGCTCGCCGTCACTCGTTGGGCTGGATGCTGGGCATATTTACAGTCTTGTTGTGTGGCGGTGCCTACAACTGCTGTTGATTCGGTGGGAAAAAAGGTACCACGTACCAAGGGCCACCTTCATCGAGTCTCCACCACCGTACCCCTCGAAAGTCGCTGCCAGAAGATGAAGAACGGAAGATCGCACGAAGCGACAGCGAACGAATACAGCAGAACATCATAGCAAGATCGGTGTGTTTTTGTACCTGGCAGTGCGATGTTTGATCCTCTGGTTGAACGGGCAGGAAACTGTGAAGTGAAGAAAACCGGCATCATCAGCCGGTAGTTGCAGAAGGCCAAGAGCAAAAGGGAACCGACGGTGCGAACCGAACGCTGCCGATTGTGCTCGGAGTTGTGTGCGAGCAGAGGAGTTTTTCCGTTCCTTTCCAGCAGCTTAAGGACACCGGGAGACACCAACCCGAAAGAGGCAGAAAAAGGAGCACAGAAAGGATACGGCTCGAGCGGAGAAGGAACGGCGACCGGTGACGGTGATAAAGTGGCCTCTCCAAACGGATGCCGCTGCCGCCACCGTGGCCAGAGAGCTAAATCAGTCCTTCCCGGAATTCTGTCTGGCGTTCTGCGTGGATTGGTGTGCCACGACGCCTGCTGTTGCCTTTCCTCACCAGCGCGAACGGAAACGACGGCGTCCGAGACTGGAGCTGGAATATTTTAAGATATTTTGTTTACATACTTTGGTTCGTCTTTAGTCTACGCCTTCCTCGAAGCAGACAGCCGAAGCCATGCCGTTCTCTCTATCTCTCTCCTGCGGCTGTTTTGGCTGTGGTATGTGCGCTGCAGCACACGGAGATGCCTGTAGAGGCTCACGTAGCACGGAGCGTCCTGACAAGATCCATCTCCGGTGGAGAGTTGTTTAAAGTGCATCGGCATTAAAAAATGGAGATGATGGAGCCCAGAATCAATTATCACTTCTGCTGGAGACAAAACGAGTCAACCCATTGCCTCATTCCTTAAAGAAAATTTGTCAACAGTATTGGATGAATAGATCGTAAAAATCAAACAAAACTAACCTTCCATTTTCTAAGAAAGAGAAAAAAATGACGTAGCATTAAGTTGACCAAAAAAGATATATTCATCATACATTTAGATGATTTAGAATCTTTTTTTTTTCTTTGGAGCTTCGCTTAAAGATCGATCGATGCAAATATTAGTCAGCCGATTATCATCCCCCTGTGGTAGATTGTAAAAAACAAACGAATGCCATAGTTTTAGAGCTTGAAGTTATAAAATGATTTAAATTGTACAGCCTAAAGGCTTTAAGCGAGGCAAAACAATTAAAATTTTAATTTAGTTTAAGCTTAAAGTTGAAGTTGAAGCACCTAACTAGAAGCGAACCTCGCTCGCTCGACTCATGCGTTATGCTCGTGGTATGTGAATAAATCGATTCGATATATCATCGAAATCGATTGTCATGTTTCATGTTTGTTGGTTCATTTATGGAATGTTGGATCGATTGTATGATAACTTCTAATATGACGTCATGTCTGTAATGCAGTGGCTCGCTATCTAGATGGTTCTAATCTACCGCGCCTGGCGGAAGTCTTCAATATATGTGCAGGAAATGATGATAAAACGATAAAACTTGTGTAAATATCTGCGAATATTAGTCAGCTTGGTCGTCATACAATCGTGCTGTAGATTGTAGCTTTGCTCCTAGTGTGTTGACTAATGTAGCTCACTACTAGTGTATTGATTTTGATGGCTAAGGGTTTAGTATGTTTTTGCATTGCAACCGAATGTTAGTTTCGTTGCTGAAGATATGCAATGTATTACTTTATTTTATATGAACTTTATATGAATAAACGAGTGATGGTTAATTCTCTCTCGTAATTGAGCGAGCGTTTCTTCCTTTTCAAACCGATTTTTCTGTTCATCTTTTGTGACATTTTGTGTCGCTTATGTTCTCCCACGTACAATCCGTCCCTCCGGGGTATGATAGACATCTTCCCCTGCAGGGCTACGGAAGATGACATCCTTTCACCCGCTTAAGGCGCCTTTACCTTCACCCCCTCACTGGCCGCAGCCATAAAAAGGCCACCCACCAAAGCCGCTCCGGGGGCATACATTCTTCACGCACACACACACGCGCGGCTTGGGAGAAGGAACCCACGCGAACTCGTTCATCAAAACCACGGACGGTTTATGAGAATGCATAAAAATTTATGATTAGCTCCTCTTAAGCGGCCAAAGGAGGCGACCGAGTGTGGTGGGATCGTAAGTTTGACTCACGTCGGCGGCGGCAACCGCGAAGATCGATAAGCAAGGAACCCCTGTGGGAAGCGGAGCTCCAGAAAGTTATGTTGTTGTTGGTTGTTCCGTCCTGATCCTCGCAGTCTCGCTCTTCCACGATTTCTCCAAGGCAATTGTGGAACCATGCGCGGGTTGCATTCGGCTGTTCTGGCGGAACGGCCGTTTTGTTTGTTGCGTCTTCCTCCCGGTGCTGATATTATCATCCCCCTGTGGTAGCTCGTAAGGCTTTCTCGCACTTCCTTGCCCAGCACTGTTCAAAGAATGGTATCGGCCGTGTGTCTGCAGTTTGTGTGCTCATGCACACGTTCTCCGGGAATGTGAGAGAATTTCCCTGCGAAGGCGCCGCCGGTTTACTGCAGCCCTTCAGCCCTCGCACCCTCGTGTGTCAACCCCGCGTGTTCGAGGTACCGTCGTCAACGGAGATGTGGAAGATTTTACGATTCCTTTTTTCTTCCCTTTCGGACTGCTTCGCCAACGAAATCACCGGAGCCGAAGGAGTGACGGGAAAGAGACGCTCTTTCCATCCTTTGCTTTTATGTGTCTTTTCATATGGGCGAAGACGGGAGGATGTCGGGTTGTTGGAGCGAGCGTGTGAAGTGTGAAATTTAGACATTATCGATCGGTTTTCCGCTTCTCACGCAATGACGCCTCCGGGCGCGCGTCGGCAGGGGTTGGTCGGGTGACGAGGGCTCCTCGTTGCTGGCAGGGCTCCTCTGGCGTCAGGATGATTCCGAACGATCGGGTTAGAATGATTAGAACGTTTTCCGATTGCGATCGGGAGCGATTGGATTACTTTTCGCCGTTTATGGTATGCGGATTGGGATAGCTTTCGAGACTCGCACCAAACGATCGAACGATTACGAGTACAACTTTTCAGGATTCACTCCATAAACAACTTTCCATAGAATGTGAGAAAATATCGCACACTGCTGTTAAGTTAAGCAGGGCTGGACGTTTTTCTAATATTTGCCTTACCATACGCCCTTCCACAATATTTTCGAATCAGTGGAAGAAAGGAAATGAGCATACAAATAGAGCTGGCCCAGGTCCATATTTAAAATCACCATTATTTGAGGGGAACCCGATTCACTTTTGTGTCGCCTATGGAGATCTTCTTCTTCGTCCATTAACGCGAACTACTGCAGCCATGACGGTGCGTCCTTGAAGAAGATAATCATTTAACAATCAAGTAAAGCAACAACTAATTTATATTAAATTGGGAAACATTTCAAAACTTAGCTAGATATTTCATTTTTGAAAATGTTATCATCTCATTCTCGAAAGCATCATCACTGTTTTATGTTGTTCCCAAGCCCGTTGGTAGTCCTTCCCGGAAGGACTGTTTTAATTGTAGCAGAAATTTGTTTTCGTCGATACTGCCGTTTCTTCCATGCCGACGATCTTCGAGTGCGTTATCCATTTGTTCCCCGGTCTAGTACAAACGCCGATTGCGTTCGTCTCGCCCTAAGTTGAGTGATCAATATAGATCATGTTTTTTTTATAAACAATGACCATTCCCTCGGTGCAATCGGTCGGTAGAAACATCTTCTCCACAATTTGTGCGTAAAAGTGAGATCTGCTGCTGCTAGAGATGCGTGCGGCTAGAAGAGCGAGCGTATGCGTCGCATGGAGGGCGTAATTTATGAATGGTGTTTCCGGTGCTGACAAGTACAGGGCATTGCTGTGGCGGATACTCCTTGTTTCATTGTCTGTGTGTTTGGTAAAAAGGCGCGCCGGATGATTGTTTGAATTGCTTCAGTTATGGATCGGATCGGAGCCCGAAACATTCCACGCCGCCGCTTGTTCGGTGCGTTCTAAACTGTGCTGCGTTCATTCATCGATCGCCTGGTGAGCGTTGCATTCTCACGAGAACCGTTTTCCCGTTTCACGGCTTTCAAGTGTGACCGGGCAATAACCATGATCGAAACCATATGGGCCGCCAGGGAAAATGGCTTTTCCACATACGCAAATGCACACCCAATCTGGCCTGATTGCTCAGATTCCCACGCCACGGGGAGGATAATCCAGCGTTTTTTGTTTTTTTTTTTTTAACATCGCCTTCAAGTGGATGTCCTTTCAAAACATGCCGTTGGGTTATGCTTTCTTCCTGAGGTTCCCGTTGTCTTCGCCCTGCACTCGCTGTGCTTGGGAAAATTTGGGAAAGAGGAATTTAAATTTCATTCATGGTGGAGCGACACGATGGCATTGTTTTTTTTTTGTTGCTAGAGATGCAGTGTCGTTTGCAGAGCGCGTCCTCCGCGTACAACATTGTACAGAGCGTGTGAGGCCTATGAATGCATCGGGTTTGTTCGATTCTACTTCATTCATAACAACCAGACGGTCCCGTTAGATCAACCGCACCGAGGGTTCGGTCTGATAAACACATTCTTTTATCCCTTCACTTCTTCAACACTCACTATGCAGTGTGGTTTTTCGGTGCTTTGGTTTTAGTGTGGAATGTATGTTGATAAACCGATGTTGTTGTTTTTTTTTTTTAATATATACATGCAGCATAACATTAAACCACCAAAACCGCCTACGGATTCCTTTGTTTGCTTGCTTGGTTGCTGTTGCCCACCCAGTGGAGGATGCAACCAGAAACCGAACCGAACCTCCTTCGGCGGATCGCATTTACTTCTGCATCGGCACTGCCGCTGCCGCCTGGCGAGACCGGCCGGTGGGAACTGTGTAATACGAGACATCTTCGAGTGGATTCCATAAAGCACCACCACCGGACCAACCATTGAGCCACGCATGAGGATGAGACCAGACCAGACATACATATGTGGGTTTTTTAATAATGTCCTTATTTTCCCTTGGGTGGAACGATATGTGCGCCACCAAGATGTAAACTCTTTACGATCTTAAAACGTGAAACATTCTTAGTTGCTTTGGCTCCACAACATTTCGTGGGGATTTTTTTACGTTCTCCAGGGCATTTCTTATTTTGTTTTGTTCTTTTTAATTTGGCCAGTATTTAACGAAAATGTAAAAGATGAAACAAAACGTTATAGAACAAAAAATGTAAACTAAAAGATAAACAAAAAATTCTAAAGAGAAGAGAAGGTAGAACTCTTTTAAGTGTAGAATTATATCGCTAGAATGTTCCATTTATTTTACGTTTTAATGCGAATTTGAAAACGGTTCCATATTTCTGTCTTGATACAGAGCTTTAAGCTTGAATTAGATTTGACTGTAGATTCTGCCCGGTAGCAAGTTTGCCTGATCGATGACTAAGGCACTTTAGGTTGTTCCATTGTACACTGCGTTACACTAATGCTACTTTAATGATGATTGTTTGTATATTGTCAATTTGCACTCTTTTCGTGTGTCAGATACGTGATGTAAATAAAGGTATATCATTAAATGATTCACCACTCAACTACGATGCGTGAATCGCGTATCCAAAACAACAAATTTACCAACGTTAAGGTTCGTCCTTCTCCGAAATGCTATGATATACGACCCAGCAGAGCGATGGGCTTATATGGGCTTACTATTTCCGGTGGAAACGAGGTAACATGCATCATCTGTGCGCCGCCAGTTCGCCGAAATACGCCGTGCATCGTTTTGTTTTTCTTTCTGGATCTGCGAAGGAGAAAGATTCAGTACTGGTGATCGCACCGTACCCCGTAAACAGGAAGTGATATAAGGGATCAATGTTTTCGTTATGTCGTTTTTTTCCGTGCTTGCTCTGAAGCGCAACAGCAGATAGCGTAAATATAAACAAAACAAAAATGAGAAAATCGTCGTGCGAAGTTTATTATTTGTGGCGCCGTTTATTATCTTCATGAAACCTGTTCAATTCGGTTCCATTGATCGATATCTTATCGTTAGAGCATTATAGATGTTTTACAAAGGAAGCGCTGGAAGCGCAATAGAGATGTTGTTTTGGCATTTGTTTTATTTTTTTTTTGTATTTTGCCACATTTTACGACTCACTTGAAGGAAGTTCTTGCCCATGGTGCCATTTTGGTTTAAGAGCTTAACCATATATCTTCCCTTGGGAAAGTCTACCTTGAGTTCGGGACAAAGCGACCACCAAACAAGCACGCACACACACACACACACACATATATATATATATATATATATATATACATACATCAGAAGGCATAAGAAAAGGAAATAAATGAAGAAAACGCGAAAAGCGGATGTAGCATTTAACAACATGAGCAGAAAAAAAACTAAAGCGAGAAGACATAATCGCGATCGCACGAATGGGCCTGTTTTTTTATTTGTTGTTGCCCGTGGAAAGATTCATGCGAAAGATCCAATTCGTTGAGGATCTTAACATCGGTGGGAAAGCGAAAGAGCAAAGGAGGAAAACGAAACGAGCTCGAGAGGAGGGCAACTGTACCGCGGTGTCCGAAATCTCTTTGTGGGGTCGTGTTGGCCCCGGAGAGTGGGTAGAGGGATTTCCTGGGAAGCAAAATGCTGCTCCCGTTGCTAGTGCTGGGCGCCTGGAAAGAAAAACTGGCCATTGCTTGGCGTCTATCGAACATCTTCGAAGGCAACTTTCACGGCAAAAACACCTTAACTTACGAGTCCCGCGGCAGTTTGTCGAAGCTTATGTTTCTGCCAATGTGGCAAGATATGATGGTGTGTGAGAGGAAACCCGTGAGTCATAAAAGGTGGGATGGATTCAAAACAACTGGTGGTCACCAGTTCGTGGTAGGAAAGCATCCCATCCGCGACGGTCCGCGATTGGGAAAAGAAACGGCCGAGCGCAATCAAGAGTGCAACGAACGGGAGGGGGGAAAAAACAAAATGCATAAAACCATTAAGTGCTGGGAGGACCAGTGGAAAAGTATGCGGCGGCGGGAATCGGGAAAGAAGCCGGTTCGAAGAGGAGATGAAAAACGCAGAATGAAAACATGGAATGTGGGAAACGAAAAAAAAAGCGAATGAAGAATGAACACCAAAAAAACGCGGAAGAGGCAAAGACGGGACAGACAAAAACCAGACCCATGGGTACGGCGAGATATTGTGCCATGCTCTCGGGTTCTTGTTCTCACTGTCTGTCGCTCTCTCGCTCTCTCTTATGCTCTGGTTGCGTTTTGCTTCCCTTCTCGCTTTCTCTCACACACGCGCACGATGTTGAGCTTATGTCGGCTTTTTGATTGCATGCTGTCCGTTCGAGGTTAATTTCCAAAGAATTCCATTCTCATTCTCACCACCACCCCTTGGGTGGGCGGCATTGTGCGTACGTGAGTGTGCGTGCGTTTCACACTGGCGATCTTTTACGTGGGAGTGCTGACGATGTTCCTTCACAGCTGAACTTAAATCAATAGTAGTAGTAGTAGTCGCTGTTGTTGTTGTGGAAGGAACAGGCATACACGATACGTTTATTTATTTTTATCTTTTTTCTTTTGTTGTTACGTCGAAAACATCCACCCACCATTCTTCTAATGGGGATGAAGGGGGGAGGGTGGAAGAGTACGTGCGATGGGGGTTGAGTTAGCAGCAAACTACGATCGTGTATGAATCATTCGATCGATAAGTATTTTACATACAAAGTTATCTCCATAAAACCCCTTTTTTCTTACTAGACTGCACTGTTGTATATGTGAAGCTGCAAAAATGTTTTATTTAATACGAATTAATCTAATAACATCACAAGCGTGGTTTAATGATTGGCTTATAGTTTATTCAATTATGCTCATTTTTCGATTTTTTTTTTGTAAATTGATAAATGCTACAGCAACTGAGTACAGGTTTAATGCTTGAAAAGAGTTATTTTTAATCGGATGTGCCCGTTCTTTCGATGATGGGTTAGTGAGCTAGATTGTGAATAGGTGGGGTTTCCTTTAAAAAAAACATATGACTAACCCTAAATACCATTATTTCACTCATATCAAATTGTTATGTTATCACTAAGATATGTTGTGAGCAGAGTGCATTCTAATGGAATGCATTTAATAGCGCATCATTCTAGTTTTTTTTTCCTACAGTCACATTCCTAGCACTGCAAAAGGAGAAGGGATAAAAAAAACATATCAACCCAGATCTCTAACAGTCTGCTGCATTCTTCGGCGTATGGACGTGAGTGTGTTGGTGTGTTTTGTGAGGAATGCTTCGGACATCAGGGAGGAGGTAGGACCAGGTGCAGTGGTGTTGGTGTGCGTGTATTTTCCTTTTGCTAGAACGGGTTCATTCATACTGCACCGCCGTACCAAGCATACCGTCTGCCTCTACACGGTCGAACTTTTTCCCAGACAGAGTAGAGTGTGCGAAAGAGACGGGCAAACGGGCGCCTCATCCTGTCCTGTTTTTTTGTTGTTTTTTACCTTATTATTCTAATTTTTGGCAAACTGTGAACTAAATGCAGGATTTTCGAAGAAATGCAACATTCAAAATAATTTGAAAAATTTCGCATTGGTCTCAAACAGCTTATTATACAAAGTCATATTTATCGCTAGGAACTAACGACTCTGTATGACTCTGCATCTCGTTGGCCATGTTTGCGTACTTTGCGGGTTGTTGTTGTGCGTTATCATTGTTTGTATGAACGTGAGTTATCAGCCTTATCAGCTTCCAAATGGTGCCGTAGGCGAATGTACTTATGAAACTATCATGTATGAGCAGGATTCAATTGCATTTGCAGTGTTAGCGGTTGAAGTTGTACATTAAACTTCACCAGTTGGCTGCTTTTACGGTAGAGTGTACAGGATGGTGGACGGACCCGATCCAGAGTCGTTGCTGAGCTGCGCATGACCATAAAAAGCCATTCGTGTTGTGCAATTCATCGAACTGCATTTGAGCGGTCGCAAGGTACGTCTTCAATCTTGTACAAACACACATCTGTGTGTGTGTAGGGTGATTGGTTGCACTCTTAACCCCGGGGGTTTCCAACCAACTAAACTACCAGAGCTAGGCGAAGGCACCATTTTAATTTTTGCCACTACGAATAGTAGCAAACTCCTGGTGCAATTTGCCCACTGGTAGCAAATGTGAGAATGAGCGTTCGTCGCTTAAGAAAATTATCCCTTTTGTTGGAGTAACGAAAAGGCACTTTTTCTACGATTTATGGAAGGTACTTTTCAGTACAAAAAGCGCAAGGTTCAAAGTTTCCCATCATAAACACTATGTAACTTTCCACTACTCGCTAGCGTTGTGTGGCAGTGTGTGTGAGTTTAACTGTTTTCTGTATGCTTGCGACATGTCCATGAGATTCGCTCCGAGCTCACCACTACATCGAACGCGAACGAGCACAGTGCGCAGCTGTGTAAGATCTGTTTACATTTCGGCCAGCAGCAGCACATGCACACAGGCTCGTTGTGTAAGTGTGTATGTGTGTGTGTGAGAGAGCGCACACGTAGTAAGCATCGCGGTCGCTTGCTATGTGGGGTGCATGCGAGAGTGACAAGGAGCGCACGATAAGTAGACCGACGACCTTAGGGAATGAGGTTGAGGAACATTCCAAACACGGTCGCACGAATACAGGGCCTGCTCAGTTCAGTACGATGTCGAACGTACTTTGGTAAGGTCGTTTCGTTTCGTGCGCGTAAATAACGTAGTAATATTAACACCACCAACTGCAGCAACAGCAGCAGTAGGCTCAGTGCGTGTGAAACATTACGTGCTCTAAATTAGTTGTGTGCGTTTTGGCAGCCATTTTTATTGTTGGTTTTATCTGTTTCGTGAAGCAGAAGACGTGACACTCGTACCACACAAAGCAAAAGTGTGGCGAATAATATCTCCCTTCCCGGAAGTGAGTTCATCGCTTACTGCAAACATAGAGTGTTTAACGCGTCCCCAAGTGTGTTTCCAACAAGGCAAAGTGGTCGTCCTTGTGCGACGAGTCTAGTGCGAGCAGCGGAAACACATCTGGAAGGATTTTCTTCCGGGTCTTCGCCATCTGTGTGTGTGTGTGTGTGCGCGCGCTTGTGACGTTTCACGTTCAACACACACGCGCGCGCGTTCCGCGGCGAAAGTGCGCAAAACCTCTGAACTGTAGCGAACGGACGGACGTTGTGCACAAAGAGGGGCCGCGTAGTAAGGGGGAAATACTCACCGAGCGGGACAGAAACGCAAACCCGCACGAACACAACCAACCAAAGAGGAAACACCCAGCGGGAAACGAGGTAGGGAGCGGCTGATATTTTCGTCTAAACCGTGAAAGTTTTGTGAAACGTTTGATGCGTAAATAAGTATGGCGGAGGCAAAACGCATCAGCACCGCTCTGTAGTACGACCAGCTCGAGAGTCAGCGTTCGATAAAACTGCCTTCCCGTACGAGGCGGTATAAATGTAGTGTTGATTGTGGGACCGATAGCGGATGATAAAATGCAAATGCTTGCATTGCATTGTGAAATTGCTATACAGTGCTCTTGAAAGCGTTTAAAGAACTGAGCGTCGTGCGTCAATTCATTTCGATCACGTGCATACAACGTAGCCTTATCTGACCTGCAAAACAAGCTCCGTGTGTGATTACCTGCAAAGCTCTCGATCCCGTCGCCACCTTTTGTGTGTGGAAGCTTCTACTTTGTTGTTATCTGCTGGAGCTAAGCTGGCCTACTCTGCCTGACCAACGTGACCTGACCACAAGACCTTTCCAAAGGTAAGATACACAACTATTAGAGGGGTTTCATATACGGACACGACTGAGTAGTATTAGACAGAGAGAATGCTGGTGACACTGGAGATAGTTCCGCAGATTTGTGATTTCTGCTACGCACCAGACGATATTCAAGCTAACCGCCTACTTCGATTGTTTCGTACGTACTCTGAACAAAAGCTGCTGCATATCCGATACAGTGTTTTTGGCAGGGGTTGCTCTTATGTATCTTATGTTTCTTGTTGAAACGAAGTAGCTGCCCGGTCCTTCCAGAAGCAGCAAATAACGATATAATGCTGAATAAATCATGCACATCGTGTGTGCGGCGCCTGCTGCTGCCTCTACGTTTGTGTGCGGGTTCTTTCATGGTACAATGCACGCTGCTATGCGTACAGGAGAGTAACGTACCGAAAATGTATGCGATCGGGGCAAATGCAAATGGCCGCTGCTGGTTGTGTGGTTTCCCTGGGTTTGAACTTCTTCTACCCTGCTACCGGAAGCGATTCCGGTGTTTTTTTCTTTTTCGTTGTGTTGTAATACGGCCGCTTGTCGTACCCCGCGTGACGCTTAATGTCCGGAAGAAGCGACCAGCGCGCTACCACCATCAACACCGCGGAGGAAGATGCCTGTGGGAACGTCCGCATCTGATGGGTGCCGGAAACATTTGCCTTTCCCTCCCGGTTGGGAAGAAGCGGAGTGCATCGCGCACTGCACCCGTCGTATGAGCCGTATTTTGTACGACAAAAAAAGTCTGCTGCTGGGTTTGAGCCCAAGGACTGCCAAGCCTACATCATGAATATTTGGTATGGCATGTTTGAACGAAGTAGAGGTGGGGTGCATAAAATGTGTTTTTTTTTTATTTCGTTAGTGGAAATACCACGGATGGGCGAAAGGAAATGGAACTTCCTCTCGTACTCTGTTTGGTTTCCGTCATCGGCACGAGTTGGTATTATCAATGCGCTAACCTTCCCTACATACCATGCCGTCGTGGAATTATTGATGCTTTCTTTATTGGTTGAGAACGCCGTCATCGGGGGATGGAGTGAACCGTCCCTTGTGGCGGCTTTTAACCATGACTATACCGGTACTGAAATCTCTCGAAGCCTTAGCAACCAACCCGGCTGTGGTCAATAATACAAATATATCAAATATGATTAAATTCGCAAAAGACGTATGCGTTACAGTGACAGTGACATATTATGTGACTTTGCAGTGTAGTAAAGTATAAAGATTAAAAAAAAAGATTAAGTGGATTTTTCGCGATTTGTGTCTATCAATCATAGATTAAGAATACGGTCGGAGCAATGTTCAAAGGTGTACGCAATATGTTACCGAGATAATCACCCGCAGCCTGATCTTTGAACGACGAAAACCCGCTAACTTCGAATTTCACCATCATTGTCAAATGCGATCAAATGCGACAAAAGCTTCCATTTTTGTGTACGAAAATAAAGTAAACGTTTTCTTAGAATAAATGAAGTTGCTGTCTGCGACAGCTTAAATCCAAAGTTCTTTTTTAAAATTTCAAGAAGAAATGAATATATCCTACTTCTTCACATCAGCTCTCTAAAAATGACTAAATATGTTTGGAAAAATGTGTTGGTCAAAAACTGATCAAAAAGTGACAGCATAGTGCTGTCAAACTTCGAATCATCCCGTATAGACAGACACTCCATGTAGGAGCAAAACTTGTTTTCAAATAATGGTAGGGGCGCACAGACTTGCTCTCCGTTGCCAGCGTGCGCTCAGCTTGCTCTTTCCTTTCTTGCGAAGAAAAATGTATTTAAAAAAAACCTTCCAAACGAGAGCACGACGATCGCGCGCGCTCATTCGGAATGCAGACAACGCTTGCCTGGTGGGTGTGTGTGTGTGTGTGTGTGTGTGTGTGTGCACGGGAAGTACTCTGTTTCTAAGTGCGAGAGTATTGGCTTCATCATCACCACCACCAACACCGTCACTACAATCCCGAGTGCTCTGATTTTCGCTTTGTTTTATGACGCCAAGATCCGTGGGAATGGAATGCGGACTTCGACCGGTCACGACAAGCCCTTCCCCGCAACGGCAACGGCAACGGAAGGCAAGGCGGCGAATGCTCAGTTGAAGAGAAAGAACCCGCGCCATGGTGGTGGTGATGCAAAAGGTCGCCATGTTCTCGCCCCAAAGTCTCTAGAACTGCTGCAGTTCGCCAAGAAGGGCTTCGAATTCGACACGAAATACAGCCTCTGCCCAATGCTACGGTCGGCAGGGTTCGGAGCCTTCGGTTCGGTATCATCTGCTACTCCTTCGCGGCCCTTCTCATGCTTCTGCTTCCAGACAGGATGCAGCAGGCAACCTCATTTTTCATCATTTATTCTCCAGCTGGCGTTGTACGTGTGCGCGCGTGCGCTTTGCAGAAGGCACACGATCGATTTCCGATGCAAAGCAACGTTCCAATCTGCCATCATACAATCGTGTGCTCCGGGGGAACATCTGCCACATTATACGCGACAGGGAGGAAGAAAAAAACAGGCAGCTGCTCTCGCTGGGACGTGTGGCTTTTGTATTCTCCCGAATACCCAATTCCCGCCGATGGATGAGGGATGCAGGTTGTTTGTGCATGTGTGCCTCACAGTCTGTGATCCTTTTTACGAAAACTTTCATCCGCCTTCAGCTGCCACTAGCGAGAGCGATCGAAAGAGAGAGAGAGAGAGTGATAAAACAAAAATGCTTAAGGGTCGTTTTAAAGCAGCCTGCTACGTTTATTTGTTCCGCATGGGATGCCTGAAAAAACGAGACCCTCTCGTTTCTACGGGCATCAAACGAACCTAAGAGAAATGACGGGCACGTGCATGCAGCTGGTATATGGCGCAGTGTATAGGACATTTGTTCCATTATGGGGTCTTTTTTCGTTTTTCGTTCCATTCGAACGAAGCAGAAGGGGGATTATCACTTTCGTCATCATCATCAGCTGCTGCCGTTGCTGCCAATACCCCGAACGCTGCATGCACTCTCTGCGAAGGATAACAATTATAATCCTTCAAACCAGCGACGATAACCGTGAGCCATTCTCGCACCATAACGCAGCCTCTTATCTACCCGACACGGTGTCTTTGCACCACAGGGGTCCAGAAATCCCTTGACCTAGGTCTGACGCATACGAAAAATATCCCTGACACATACTCATTACGGTTATGACTCTTAGCGTTAACAATTTATCTCACAATCTAGACTTCCGGTTCCGATTGTTTCTGGCGCATATTTCCCATGAAATGGGTCACGTTGATATTTCCCATGAATGGTGACGTTCTTCGACCTATTGACGTAGACATAATTCCGGCGTTTCGAGCAAAGACTTTATAACTAAACGATGCGTTTTTGTCCATTTCTTTTTGCTCATAGATTGGTGCGCTGAAGTAGTGCTAACCCTGTGGATGCACCGTCTCTGCAAACGCAACAAACTCTTCGGACTGCTATCACCGTTTCACTGTTCTTCTGCGTCCCGGACGGCAGTTTTCCGATTGCGTCAGCATCATTGGCCACGTGAACCGATTTGAAGGGCGCTCGTGAACTCTCGGTGAATTAACGATTTTTGTGTGAGAAATAAGAGCCCCGCGTTCTCGGCCTTTCCAGCAGCAGCGCATCCTTCATGGACACACGGCACGATAAGGTTGGCATCTTCCTTTGTGTGATCCTGTGCGTTCAGTTTTGGTACGATCGCACGCGTCAGTACCTGAGAGCTACTACTACCACGTATTTACATCCCGTGTGTGGCGGTGGTCGTGCAACGACAGCACTAGCAGAGGCAGAGACAGAGACAGAGGGACGAGCAGTGAAGGAGGAAGGATCGACAGCGGAAGCTGTCTCTACGAAAGAGGCGTCAGACGACGGCGCAATGCTGGACATGGCCCATGCACTATCGCTACCGATCGATCAGCCGGACAACAAGCATAAGGATGAGGATGTCGCGTGTCAGATGTCGCCGGAGTACTTTCACATCGAGGAGAACCGATTACGCACGTTCGCCCGGTGGCCCGTTACGTTTATCCACGCGAATGTGCTCGCCCGGTACGGGTTCTACTACGTCGGCACGGACGACACGGTCAAGTGTTACTTCTGCCGGGTGGAGATTGGCCTGTGGGAACCACAGGACGACGTGATACAGGAGCACTTGCGCTGGTCGCCGTACTGTCCGCTGTTGAAGAAACGCCCGACGAACAATGTGCCGCTGGCGGCAAACTACCTCGACGCCGTACCGGAACCGAGCTTCGACGTGTGCGGCATCAACATCCGCCACAACTCGTACGCGGAGAACGTGCACGATCGCGCGCTGGACCGGCTGAGCGGTGACTCGTGGAGCGGGTCGAGTGAACTGAGCGTAAACAGTAGCAGCGGCGGCAGCGGCAGCACCAGCGGCATGATGATGATGAGTGGTGGCGATATTGGTGGGGCGAGCGAAACGGTGACGAGCGGCGGTGGCCAGCTACAGCAGGACCGTGGTTCGATGACGGCGGCCGAATGGAACAACGATGTGCTGATGGGCGAAGGCGGTGCCGGCAATCTGCTACGCCGGCCCGAGTACCCGAACTACGCGATCGAGGCGGATCGGCTAAAGACTTACGAAGAGTGGCCCACGTCGATGAAGCAGAAACCGCAGCAGCTGAGCGATGCCGGCTTTTTCTACACCGGAAAGAGCGACCGCGTCAAGTGCTTTAGCTGTGGCGGTGGGCTGAAGGACTGGGAGCAAGACGATGAGCCGTGGGAGCAGCACGCGATCTGGTACAACAATTGCCACTATCTTCAGTTGATGAAGGGCCGCGAGTTCATACAGCGGTGTAACGCGCTGAAGGAGGCCGCTACCAGCGGTGTCGCCGCCGGTACATCATCCGGCTCCTCCTCGTCGATGTCGTGCAGTTCGTCGCAACCGTCTACGTCGGGCATCAGCTCCGGTTCGTCCTCGCTGATGAGCACATCGCCAGCATCGTCCAGTGGTTTCAGCTCTCCGGTACCTGCCGTCGATGAGGAGCGAACGTTGCGCTGCACCGAGTACTCGTCGTCCGCCAGCGACGACGGTGGTGAGGATGAGACGGGCGCTGGTGGGCGAAAAACGCTATCGGACAGCAAGATCTGCAAGATCTGCTTTGTCAACGAGTACAACACGGCGTTCCTGCCGTGTGGACATGTGGTCGCTTGCGCGAAGTGTGCCTCCTCCGTCAACAAGTGTCCCCTGTGTCAGCAACCGTTTATCAACGTGCTACGGTTGTACCTGTCGTAAGGATGGTGAGATATTCTTTTTTGTTTGTTGTTGTTATTCTCCGAAGAATCCGAAGTGTCCGTTTTTTGACAACAATCATCCTGACCAGAAGAGGAGGGAACGTGTGACGCTTTTTTGATTCACCTCACACCCACCGCTGTTACCTGGGTTCAGTACCTCCCCCGTCGATGATGACGGGAAGAAGGTTTATCGTAGAAGCGCAAGTTTATTCATGTTTGCGGATGGGATGGGATGCAGCTCCCCCAATCAACTGCTGGTAGAAAACATGAAGGAGGGAAGAGCCAATATTGGACTTATCTACTATCGAAAACGGACAGCGTCCTCCAACTGCAAGCAGGACATAAACACACATACACAAACAAGATCGCAGATGTGTTAGCAAGGAAAATATAATTTTCCCATTAACAATAAGAAAAACGAACGGTACGAACGAATTTGAAGAGAAATCGGTATCAAGGTGAAGGAAGCACCGGGGTGGATTTATTTTGATTAGAGTAGAATTGTCAGCAGCATGGCGCGTGCGTGTGGATGCCTGGGACGTAAGAAATGATCCGATTTCGTATAATTTATGTACAGCTAGGAAGGTAACCGAATGTTGACGTTTAATGACTCAAAGTAGTGTAAGATGGTAAAGCTTCTGTCACACATTCATTCTGTTTGTTTTTCGCAACGTAACACACATACACATACAAATATACACTGTTTCACATATTTTCATTAAAAAATGGATGTATTTTTTTGTTTTGTGCTGCCCAGGGAATGTATTCCCAGTGACAAACTACTGGTTGATAGCAAGAGCTAAGTTTTTTTTTGCTTAGCCACACTTAGGCATGACCTACTTGGTTGTATTGTAGCTTGCTCATGAAACATGAACAAAACGCTCCAAGGAAAGCCAAGCTGGGAACACTGCATTATCTGGCGAAGTGATTTTTTTTCAGTCAATATTAGAATTAAAGAGCGAATGCTCTAATACCTGTTGAGAGACTTTCTAACTAAATGAAATGTTTCTAAGCTTTTTTTTTATTTTGTGTTTTCGATGGTTTGACAAAACAATGCGAATGTAAAACAAATATCCTGATAAAATTATGCGTAATCCAAGTAATCCTGAAAGATATAGTGCGATGAAAAGGAATGGAATGAATGACCGAAAATGATTCGCAACGTTCAGTGCGTAGATTGGCAGCGGATCCTGTGTAGATAGACGATATCTGCGGATGACTTTTTATTTATGGCCTAAGAGAAGACGGTCTCTCAAAAACATCCAAAAAAGTATGCAAAAACGGAATGCGATGATTGCGGAAAACTATCGCACTGACTATTACCGACTCCCACAGTATATATCCTACATATGACCACTACTATTACTACTACTACGACTAGACGCATACATGTTTTACGCGATAAAAAATGATCTCTTTGATTTCAACGTAATGCTAGAACGCAATGCCTAGTGTGTCTCAAGGTGAAGATAAAAAGTACCTATTCAGCAACGAGTTTTTTTTAATAAAGAAAAGAAAAACGAAAATTAACAGAAAACATTAGGATGCTCACACTGGAGAGGAAGGGACACATAGAAGGTTAAGGTAAATTTAACGCCGTAACAATAAATACTAATGTGAACTTTTACGTTGAAAAGGAATAGTCCGAGAATTGACGTGTTTAAATTTCATTCCTCAGCCCAGCATGATGACACTCTCCTCGTCGTGGTACGTACGTGTGGTTCGAGCCACCGTGGTTTGCGGAAGACCCATGGGTTCAGTTAATGGTGCTTTATTTTAGTCCAGACACACATATGTGCGGCAGCGTCTGTGATCCCAGACGCGTCCATGTGTCTGGGGCTATTTTTGGGGAACCATCGGTGCAGCAGTGCGCCAGTAATCTCGGGCATTATTAAGCTGGCGGATCGTTGCGATTGATGCACACGGCTGCGATCAGTTGCATGCGCCGGTGAGACGACGGTGTCTGGATTCGCAGACGATGGATTGGGAACTATTTTAGTGCAGCACTATTTTCAGCTAATAATTGCTGGTGGATCGTCTGGGAGTGATTCCGGTTGAGACGACGGTTGCGGCGGTACGCAATGCCGCTATTCATAGACAAATGTTGGCGCGTTCGTCGCGGCACCGGAATGGAATGTCTATTGGCCCAACTGGACGTTCTTTGCTTAAGTGGCACCACATGACTCGGTGTCATAAACGGATGACTGGAGGGAGACGACCCGTGGGTGCAACATGCAGTCGCGTTTACCCGACCAAAATTTTTTGGGTATGGAACTCACTTTTCGTTGATTTGCGCGGTCAACTCACCAACGCGCTCACTCCCCCGCGGAAAAAAGTCGCTCACATGAATGATCGAACTCAAATTTGAAGCTCTTCCTTCAGTTTCCTACCCCCTTGGGCTCACAAAAGGACCCACTGCAAGGTTCTCCTTTAACAAGCCCCTTAACACTCCCTTAACAACACTATTCTTGTTAAGGGAGAGAAAAGCTACCGCGAGGGAATTTGAGCGCTTTTGAGTGAAGGGTGCTCTCTTAAGGGATTCTCCCAATCGCATTGTCTCTCCCCTTCTCTTTCTTTCCAAAGCCCTATCCCTTTCTTTCTTTCCCTATTGTTGCCCGATGCAAAAATTGATATTTTTTCACACATTTTTATTTATTTGTTCAAATTTACAGTAGATGTCACAATATCGCAATATATTAAATAACTATATCCTGAATTGTTTATTTGCTTATATTAGTCAAACTACTAATATCACGAATGCTTTTTCCATCTTGATGATGGTATATGATTATATTTCTTTCTAGCAACGTTGTATGGCGCATGTTTGAGAAATGTATAAAACTGTAAAAGTCCGAATGCTTCTAAACGATGGCCAAGAATCGACTAAAACAGTCATTGTACTGTATCAAGTGTCAAAACCAGGTTCCCCAATATTTTATCGATTATATTACTAAGAATTCTAGCTGTCCGACTTTACGTTTGGCCGTCCAAATTCTGGCTTTTGTCACTCTATTGTTCATTGCGTCGCTTGGATACGATTTTTTTGACCGGTTTTTTCCAGTTACTTTGTACGAAGGTGTACAAAGAAGAATTGATAAAAAAAATATTGATATTATTTCCGAGTACGTGAAAATCGATAGCAAAGTTAGACGACTGCTCCATTTAAAAGTGTCCGGATTCGAATTTGGCGCACTGTATATACAACGAAAGTAGCGCTCAACGCCCGCAGTCTGAACTTCGAACGACGAATTTCCGTTCGCCGCCGCTGTCAGTAGGGGTTCATTGGGTACTCATTTTTTAATTAACGTTCGGTTGAGTGACTTTGCATCGCGTGCGTAACGAATGAACTATTGCTTTCGGCAATGAACGTTCCCATTTGTATGGAAAGAAATCCGCGAGGTGTTGAGCTGCGGATTCT